>JACEVL010002107.1:0-22040 GCA_020284085.1 Aporrectodea caliginosa
GTTTCGACGATTGTGATACAAAACAAAGCACTTCAACATGACTGATTACAGCATTCCTGGAGGAAAGAAAAGGCCGATCAACTTTAGACTGCGTGAGTGACTGATTAACTTAGTGACTGATCAACTGACTGACTGACACTAAGACCGAGTGAGTGAGCCACTAACTAACTCATTTAACTTTGACGATGACGATGACGATGACGATGACGATGACGATGACGATGACGATGACGATGACGATGACGATGACGATGACGATGACGATGACGATGACGATGATAATAATAATAATAATAATAATAATAATAATAATAATATAATAATAATAATGATAATGATAATGATAATGATAATGATAATGATAATGATAATGATAATGATAATTATAATTATAATTATAATAACAATAACAATAACAATAATAATTGTAATTATAATTATAATTATAATAATATCTTTTCTTTAATCAAGCGCCTGACAAACGCTCTGCGCTGTACATTTACATTTTATGACAATTAAACAATTCACAAGAACATAAGTGACAGAAGACATAAATCTTAACTACTAACAGAACAGACAGCCTGCAATAGACGGTGCTAATAGCAGCCTACAAAGCCTGTCCGCCCTACGGGACTCGATCTCGGTACCTCTCGCTCCCTAGGCCAGTGTGTTATCCAATGCGCTATCGGGCTTCCTTAGTGACTGATCAACTGAATGACTGTCTGTTAGACTGAGTGAGTAAGAAACTGACTAATTTACTTGGTGGCAGATAAACTGAGTGACTACTTTAATGGCCAAGTGGTTTAGTTAGTGAGTGATCAACTGACTCACTGCCTGAATGACCGAGTGAGTGAGTCACTGCCTAATTCACCTTGTGAGTGATCAACTGAATGGCTGAGTGATTGAGCGACTGACTGTTTTACTTGATGACCGAAAACTTGACTGACTACCTGAATGGGTGAGTGAAACACTGACTAATTTACTTGGTGGCTGATAAACTGAGTGACTACTTTAATTGCAGAGTGAGTACTGAGTAGGCCACTGATCAATTAACTTAGTGAGTGATCAACTGACTGACTACCTGAATGGCCGAGTGAGTGAGCCACTGACTAATTTGCTTACTGACTCATTAACAGACTGACTGCGTGAATAATCGAGTGTGCCACTTGCTAATTTACTATGCGACGGATAATCTAACTGACTGCCTGAATGGCTGAGTGAGTCATTGACTAATTTTCTTTATGACTGATCAACTGACAAACTGCCTCAATGACTGAGTGTATTGTATTTATATTGTATTTATAAATTTATAAAGCGTCTCTCACAGTGAACACCAATCAGGGGCGACTTCTGTCAGTTCTCTAACTAATTTACTTGGTGTTTGATCAGCTGACTGACTGGCTGAATTACTGACTGACTGTTCAGCTGACTCATTGGCTGACTGACTGATCAACTGACTAAATGGCTGAGAAAGTAAGACTCGAACTAATTTACACGGTTACTAACCAAATGAAGGACTGCATAATGACTGAATGGGTGATTGAATTTGAACCGCCGATCTCTCGGTTGCCCCTCCTATAGAAATCCAAATAAACATAACTTACTTCTGCATGTCACAGATAGTTTAAGTTCTCTTCCAGGTTTCCTGTTTTCCAGGTACAGCGTCTACGTCATCTGCAATAAAACACGCAGAAGAAATGCTTGTAAAAAACAGGTTATTATTCACTGGTAATTTTCTTCAAATGCAACTGAAATACGGTGCAACTGCCAAGTGCCATTACAGGGTGCACCACACAACGCTACAATACAAGTGACACAAATTGTAAGCTGCATTACAGCCGATTGGATTGATCGCTCGCCATCCAACACGGAGTGTTTGGGTTAGAGCCTTCTCTGAACCGGTTACTGTACAGGACCTTGAGCAGGTGCGTCAAGCGGCACCCCGTCCATAGCGCGCAGGACAAAAGCGCGAACCGTCAAAAGCGCGAAAGACAAATGCGCGCATGAATCGAGACGTAAAGACAAACAAAAGTGAAGAAACTCTTGTGATATTAATAAGACACTAGCGCTAACACCGGGAAAAATATAAGCCAAATCAAGTGAAGTTATGAGAAACAGTTAATAGCTAAGAACTCTTTATATAGGCCTACGGTAGTTAATGTTTGTCGAGTGTTAGTTCACTAATTATTGTTTGTTTGGTTCTCCTTCTTTCGAATTGCTCAGTTGAAACGGTAATTGAGACTAGGGGTCTCCTCTTTCTAAAAAGCTAATTTACAAATCATTTGTTGACAAACCGTATACTAAGTTGAAGTTTGTCATTCAAAGGGATAGAAGTCTTTTGGTCTATGCTGCGCGCTTTCGTCGGCGCTCATTTGAAGGGCATTTTTGCAGCGCTCACGCTTTTGTCCTGCACGCTAAGGTCGGACGAGTCACCGCGTCAAGCAAACGTTCCTTCGCGCCTTCGATAAAGTTCGATTAGCGCCTTTGAATTAGAAAGTTGCATTTAATAAATTTAAAATATAATAGAAATCGTAATAGTAATGGATTAAGGTGTGCAGTTATGAAAAGGCAATGCATAAATTCTTGTCTACAAAATACCTGAAAAAGTGAACCAAAAGAAGGAAAATCATAGAGTAAGAACTTAAGCTGCTGGATCGTTCAGGTTCAGGCCATCGCGCTTCATACACTGGTAGAAGAAGGATCGCTTCTGTGAAACAGGCAGGTACGTCTCACGGATCGAGCGATTACACAGGACCGAGAGGAAAGGAATGAGGTCATCAATTAGCCCCAGAACGAGAAACTTTGGTGCAGGATCCAACTCGCACGTCTAAAGAGCGGAGGAGAGAATAAGTCGACGCAGCTCCACGCTCGAAATCTCGTTAAGAGCAGGCATCCGACATTGTGTAGTAGAAATGCAGGCGAAGAGGAGTGAGTGGTGGAGCTCCGAATGGATGAGATCTTGACCGAGAAACGCTCCAAGAAGGTCTCTGTAGAGAACTGCGGAGGAGACTACGAATGTCGACCACCCCTCCGGCGACCAAGGAGGCCGTTGCAGTGGTCCAGAGCCGCTTTGGCTCACGGCGAGTGATGATGGCCTCCCAATATTCGCTCTCTCTCTCTCTCTCTCTCTCTCTCTCTCTCTCTCTCTCTCTCTCTCTCTCTCTCTCTCTCTCTCTCTCTCTCTCTCTCTCTCTCTCTCTCTCTCTCTCTCTCTCTCTCTCTCTCTCTCTCTCTCTCTCTCTCTCTCTCTCTCTCTCTCTCTCTCTCTCTCTCTCTCTCTCTCTCTCTCTCTCTCTCTCTCTCTCTCTCTCTCTCTCTCTCTCTCAATTAATGGATGAATGAAATGAACTGCACTCTTTGGGGCAAGGAAATGGTCGAATGGTAATACGCTGGCACGAAGATGTTTCTCTGTTTCCCCTGGACTTCTACACTGAGAGCGCCTCTGAATAGTCCATACTGCGAGAGGCGCTTTATAAATGTTCAGATACGATACGATACGATACGATACTTTCTTATCCAGTAACAAGGTGACGAAAAGTCACCCGCTCGGATTGGACTCATGTACCCATGCTGTACTTTACCAAAATTCTGACACCCCTAGTCATATTTTACTGCATTGAAATTCACCATTTCCTTGGGGTTCTGATGCCAAATGCGACCCTAGCAGTCTGTCCTCTAAGTCTTTTGCTAACTGATGTAATAATATTCGTTCGTAACGACATTTGACATCATATGGGATAGCGCAGAGAGCGCCTTTGAAGGGGCGCTATATCAATGTTCAATTACATCACATTACATTATATATTTTCCAAATACAACACGATACAATGCGATGTAGCACAGGAACGAGTCTAACTAGAAAATGATCAAATCGAAGGTAAGTCTCGCCAAAATTCAGTACAGCTAGAAAAGGATTATCACTCAGTTAACTAAATTCTTGCCTTATTTGTTGTTTAGTTCGACAGGATTCCGATGGCTGAAGTTGTCCTGGATGGTTCTTCTGTTTCTTTCCATCTGAAAAGAGCATGGTAATATATTCTTTATTAATTCAAACTGATAATTACGCAGGATGATTAGGCCTACAATTCAGTATGAACGGATGATCACAAATTATTACAGGAGTTGAATTTAACTATTTTCGCAAGCCATGCAAGGCGCCCAACACGTCCTACTGCTCATTTTACCAATGCACCATCTCGCAAATGATAGGCTGAGTGGACCTTTGGGAGGGTGCGGTAAGCGATTCTACTGCTCTTCACACCAGTGATGTTACCACTACACTATGGACCCCTTAATTAAACAATCAAATTCATAATAAAAATAACTTATTCGCGATTAATTATTCTGCAGCCAGTTGTGTGGAATCATAAATTTTCTTTCTTCCATTATAAACGCATAACCTATCTGTTAGATTATTTGCATACCTTGATTTCTACATAGTGCCAGTTCATCTGCTGGGTGCAGCGTCCGTGTTGCGCCGAGAAATTTCGGAGATTCACATTACAAATGGAATTAGCCTCTTACTTACTTACTATGATCCTGTGACTGCGGACCTTCTATAGTGGAGCATAAACAATCATGTTATCTTTTCTCAGTGTTAGATTATTTACTTTTTTATCGGAAATGTATAATCTAATCAATAATCATATCTCATCTATAATAATAATAATATTTTCGTTTATTGAAACAATCCGGTTGACAAACCGCAACCGGTTACAGTGTACAGTTATGCAATTGAAACAACTCGGAAGAACACAAATGACAGAAGACATAAATATTAACTAGCCTACTTACAGAACAGACAGCCTGCAATACACGGCGCTAATAGCAGCCTACAAATCGTGTCTGTCCTACGGGACTCGAACTCGGTACCTCTCGCTCCCCATGCCAGTGTTTATCCAATGCGCTATCGGGCCCCCTAGATTTCTAAAGCGCCGTCAATAGAACAATTTCCTTAATTAGGACCACAATGGCTCGATCCAGATCCTTTGCTTGCATAGGTCCCTCCCTGTGGAATAGACTTCCTCCTTCTCTACGCTCTACAATCCTCTCTGCTAGCATCTCTACCTCTTTCTCTCACCTTAAAACTTTCCTTTTTCTCTCGGAGTACCGCGGACTGGGAGCCTTCTCAAAGGCTTATGCTATGAGAAGCGCTTTATAAATGATCAGATACGATACAATACAATTATACAATACAATAATATCGTAAATACAATACAGTACAACTAAAGATTTAACTAAGGCAAGTCTTGCACGAGAGCGCGTGAATCAAGTAGGCCCTATTTGTAATAAACTCCTGTAAATCGTTTACCTAAAAATCAACTTCTGCGTTTAAAACTTTAAATAGTGTTTTCGTCTCGTTGGGAGAACGACCGACGCGGGCCACCGAGACGAAAACACTCGGCTACAGACGGCGTACACAGTCTCAGACTCGAACGTACAATGGAAGGATGGGCCTGATGCAGTCATATCATGGGCCAAGGCCACTTGCGAACGAACTACCCTCAAACACACAAAATCCTTGGCAAAACCGTCGGGTAATTTATCGTTTTAGCTTCATTTATTATAGTAATTATCATACGCATTATAACATCGTTTTATCATTTTATAATATAAAAATGCCATATATAATATTAAAATCCCATGTAGGGCTTTTTGTAGGCCTATATAAAATGTAGGCCCTATAGGGCCTGTAGGCCTACATGGCGTTTTAATACCAATGTTCATAACGGTCTACGTTCAAAACCGCGATCACAAAACAGCGATCGTCATAACCGCGATCACAAAATTGCGATGCACAAAACAGCGACTGCATAAAATAGCGATCATAAAAACAGCGATTAAATTCGAAGATTGACTTATTTAATGTACATTGATTGGTCTTGATTGCCAACCTAATAAGCGTTAATTATTTTACTAAATCATTTGAAGTTGTTGGAATGAGAGCGGAAATTACCTATAGTCCTAAACAGTTGGAAGTCACTGTGCGGCTCTATTTGTCTCTCTACATGTAGGGATTGTAGGCCTATCTATTTTTATCACCATAAAACGCAATCAATAGTCATAGGCACCTATGAATAGTCTGTAAAGTTAATGCGGTGTCCACTGTACTCTATTAACCTCTGCGCGTATCCACAGCTGTATCCTATTTACCACTCTACCTCTGTTTATACGTAGGCCTATCTCTAAATATCTGTCATTGGCTTGACGCCAAGTCATGTGACCAAGTCATGTGACCAGACATGTATGACCACCGGCGTAGGCAGATGGGGAGCTGATAAACGTACGTACCATCATAATCTTCGGTCCAAATTTCCTCAGCTATTTCTCAACCCCAGACCGCCATGTAGTTTCGAGTCCTGGATCCGATCCTGTAAGTTTCGATGCAAAGATCGAAGCTTTTTGAAAATATATATGCATGGTCGAAATTTTGAGTCGTTTTCGGTAAGACATTTCGACGTGTTGGCAGTTGACGCTATACACGACTAAGACTTGGGCGAACTGTCGGTACTCGGTAGGCTAAGTGTAACGAGCTGACGTTGAACATCTGACGGTAAAGTCGAGGAACACCTTAGGCTATATCTGACGACGGTAGACCATAGATGTTTTCCTGAATCCGCAAGTCCATATTGAAGCTTATGTTCTATTAATTTTGTAGAAATCGTGATAAACACGTACTGTCTGAGATTCCTTTGAACAGATATTTTCGTTTTGTGCATACAGAATACAATTAGAACATTTGAAACTGTTTTAGTGGCCATTTTATGAAACTGCTCCGACACCTATCGAATGTAGGCTACTGAGATGTTTCTCACATACTCTTTTACGCTACCTAATAAATTATTAAAGCAACATTATTAAATGGCAAAAAGCAGTCGAGGAAGCTAAAAAATTAGGTACATATCGAGGGCTTAGAAGCAAAGGTGCATAAGTACCATTTTTATCGAAATTGAGTATTTGGTATCATAATTTTCAGAATTTTTTGCTCTTCCTTCTGATAAAAGCGCTTAATAATCAAATCAAATCATTATATCGTAAATCACGTTTAAATAATTCGTATCTTCTGGACTATCTTATTTTCGACAGGCAAAAGTGCATATATCGAGGGTTAACAAGCAAAGGTGCACATCTCGGGTTTTTAGTATTCAGAGATGTTCGAATTTGGAAGTTTGGACTTCTTGCATAATTCAACAATTGGTAGCAACAGAATTGTAAACCCATTTTAAATAACTGTGGACATTGCTCTTCAACCTCAAACCAAAATTGTAGGGCTGCCGTTATAAATTAATTTGCAAAAAATGTTTTTATAACAGAGACTATCGAAATTTCCAAGATGTGCACCTTTGCCTGTAAAGGCAAGGAGATGTGCACCTTTGCCTGTAAAGGCAAGGAGATGCGTACTTTTGCCTGTAAGGATTATGTACCATTGTCTGCAAGCGCAAGGAGTTGCGAACTTTTGCCTGTAAGGATTATGTACCATTGTCTGCAAGCGCAAGGAGTTGCGAACTTTTGCGTGTCAAGGCAATGGATCTTTGCCTGCAAAATCAAGGATCGAGTTGTGCACTGTTGCCTGTCAAGCTTATAGAAATAGGAAGCATTAGGCAACTTGAATAGTTTTAATATAATCTGCATTTCAAAGAATGTATCAAAGTCATAAAAACAAAAGGAATATCTAAACTAAGCTGAGAATTAAAAGTTATGGCCAGCAACGATCAAAATTAACTTCCTTTTCCTATAAGCTTAATAATTAAGGTGTCATAATAAGAACATAAAATGCATAACGTTTCATTCAAAACTGATATCACACCTTTTCAAGAACTCTTACCCTGTCTCATCTGATCCTCCACCTTCCTATTCCAGACCCAGACGACACCTGCCTTAGTAGCTGTTCGGTCCCGTCATCATAATTATGGCAACTCGACCCGTTCCATCTTTGGACTACTCTTACGGAAACAACCCTTTTGACTCAACACAGCGCTCGTGAATAAGCTGGTGCCCCACGCTTGGCTTTCGAGTGGCGCCTTAGAAGTTTGGAGATTATGATTACGATAAATGCACACCATAACTAGAATAATAATGGACAGTACTGTTTGCCATTTAATACAACACTGACTATAAGGTAAAAGTCCTCTATTCCTTGCTTTTTCTGTCAAAAGTAGGGCCTACAGAATTATCTTGACAGGCAACAGTGCACAACTCGATCCTTGATTTTTCAGGCAAAGATCCATTGCCTTGACACGCAAAAGTTCGCAACTCCTTGCGCTTGCAGACAATGGTACATAATCCTTACAGGCAAAAGTACACATCTCCTTGCCTTTACAGGCAAAGGTGCACATCTCCTTGCCTTTACAGGCAAAGGTGCACATCTTGCCACTTTTCGATATAGTCTCTGTTATAAAAACATTTTTTGCAAATTAATTTATAACGGCAGCCCTACAATTTTGGGTTGAGGTTGAAGAGCAATGTCCACAGTTATTTAAAATGGGTTTACAATTCTGTTGCTACTAGTTGTTGAATTATGCAAGAAGTCCAAACTTTCAAATTCGAATATCTCTGAATACTAAAAACCCGAGATGTGCACCTCTGCTTGTCAGCCCTCGATATGTGTTTTGAAAGTTTCAAGAAATTTTAAGGGCCGTGGTGATTTTTATAATTTTTTTATTAATTATAATATCATAATTATTTGTACATCGCAATATTCAAGAATTTCAAGTTAATTGAGTGGTGTTGGTGTACATGCCATAGGCCTAGTGTCAGCGTGTAGGCCTATCGAACCTATAATTATGGTGTACACATCGAACGTGGCTTGAATGTAAATGAGGAAATAGGCTAATAATCTCACAGGCGGGAAAATATTGCCTCGGGTCGTAAACAGGCTAAGAATAAGGATCCTCTCTGCGTTTGTTCGGAGCATTCTCGGAGTGTATTTATGCATGCATGTATTTGCGTATATTCGTATATATGCACAGCATAAACGGAGTAACCAGTACGTACTGGTTGTATCGGATGTTCTACTACTCGCCTCTGTTCCAGATCTTAATCTAATCATTTCTGAGGAAACGTGGAGCATACATGTGCCAGAGGTTCTTAACCTTTTTTGGCACACGACACACCTAAACTTGCAAATAAATTTGGCGACACACCATGCAATAATAATATGTAAATATCGTTAAAATAAAAAAATTTAAGGTTAAACCAATTTATTTATTGAAAATTTTAAATTGTTCACATTTTAATGTATGAAAATGTTGACACTGAATGCTGTTTAGTTTTTAATGATTCTAAAATTCTAATTTCTGCAGATCTAATTCTTCGATTTTACGTCGTTTCTACGAATATACATTAACTTAAGTCTTAGTAGTCCTAACAGTTAATGGAATTTTTGCTCCTGGATATTTCTTTGGATCATATGAAAACGAGGATCCAGTTTTTATAAGTGCAATATGTAAGCAGGCTGAGGAGGCACCTCCGAGCAGTTTGTTCTATTTCATTGCTACCAACATTTGATTCTGCGTAATCAGTTTTAGATTCGCTAAATATCGTTTCCTTATGATAAATTTGTCCATTTCAAGTGTTATGGTATTAAATGGGCAAAAGCTTCCATCGGTGCGGTCGGAAACGTTTGTACTGCAGACTGCAGTGGGTGTGTAACAGTATCATATTGTGTATAAGGTAAACACAGCATGGCCGCCCCAGATTTCGATCGAATAAAATAATTATATAAAGAGAGTGCAACCGATTCTCACAGCCTACGTCCGCTAAACTGCTAAAGTAAGTAAGTCATGCAGTGTAATGCAAGAACCACTGATGTATGCTGTGAGAATTAGCGACACACCAATTCTTCGCGACACACCAACGACACACCAAGTTTACGCGACACACTGCTGGTCGATTCGCGACACACTAGTGTGTCGCGACACACCTGTTAAGAACCGCTGATGTAGGCTACCGTGAATAAACTGACCGTTCTTTCCGGGGGTGCTCGATGGTGTAGTGGTTAGCGCGCTGGAATGTCAATCGCGAGGTCGGAGGTTCAAATCCCCGCCAGGGCAGAAAATTTGGTTCGAGATTTCTGTTCCACCAGCACCCCAAGCCAACTTAGCTATGATGAGTACACTGACCGTACACTGTCGGTGGAAAGATGAGACGGTGAGGGAGAGGATTGGCCACTCGCCCTCATATGCCAAGGCTAAAAAATAAAGTCGCTAACACTTCATACCCATGGCTGCCTCAAGGCAAGCTTAAGGGACTGCTCTTCTTCTTCTCTCCCGCCTAAGTGATTGGTATGGGACTGTCGTTCAAGGAGGCAGTTGCAATTCGACGAGAGATGTCGGCGCTGCTAAGCATCAACTTTTAGCATTATTCTTATGAGACTATTGTAGGAACTGCAAAAGAGTAAAACTTGTGGTTTTCAGTATTACTAATTCCTTAACAAGACTTACATACCTTCTGCCCAGTAAGCACAAAATACTAGATCAATTTCAGATAACCTCCCAGTTGCAGTATCAAAGAAAAACTACAAATACAACCACCACACAACAACAAAGGGAAGATGTCAAAGACCTTTGCTATCACAGTAGACGTCCTTAAACTCATTCATTTGCCAGCTGCAGTAGGATGACTGCGGGGTTTTTACTGGAAAAACACTGAACAGTTACTAGTCTTCAATTTCAAAAGTACTCCTCTCCAATTCCTCTTACTCCGTCCCTCTTCCTCTTAATCCTCGTCCTCCTTTTCCTCCTCTTCCCTCCTCTCGCAGACGAGTGCAATTGAATGCGTCCCACTGGTCCCAGCATGCTGCTGCGCGGAAGCACTGAAAGCCTATTGATCCGTGACATCAGAGCAGGGCGCTCACTTACTGGAGGCTGCTCATGACTAGACGGACAGACAGACACAGACGGACAAACAGACAGAGAGACGGACGGAGAGATGGATGGACGGACAGAGACAGACAGACAGAGACAGACGGACAGAGAGACAGACGGGTCAACACAGAAGGTGTGGGCTAAGCGGGACATGATTGGATGGGGCTTTGTATGGATGGCGATTGAGAGAGGGAGGGAGGCTGAGGCAGCCGTATCTGTTGGCTGAGGCGTTGGTCACGTGTGTCCGTCGTTAGCAACGGTCGAGTGCTTTGGCAGCGTTGTGCTTGACTGACGTTGCTACCTACAACACGAGACCTCAACACCAAACGACCGACAAGGACTCAGAGACATGGCGACGGTACAGAGGAAGAGGGTCCGTCCATCTCAGCAGCAACAGCTGCCCAAGGGGTCAAGGATGACCAGCGGACCGACCGCTTGGGCCAACGACTCCCTTAGGGCCATCGAAGAATCGACGCAGCTGGTCCGGCGGGCGCAGAAGTCCTGCGAGGGGAGTCGTTCGAAGGACCCTCTGCCTGGACTCAGGGATGTTGTCGCCGAGCTGAGCAACGATCAGGCGAGGAAGCACTTCCGGGACGTGAGGAAGGTGGCCCACCTTCTGACGGACACGCTGATCGATACGAACACGGAGATTAAGTCGATGACCAGAGCCAAGGAAGCTCTGGAGAAGGCTCGGGGACGCATCGTCAAAGACATGAAGGTCAATGCCACCAGCCGAGATCTACGAAACAAAAGACCGGACAAAGAAAGGGTATGATGCTCTTCTCTCCTCTCTTCGCCTGCCTCTCGTCTACTCTCCACTCTTCTCTCATTTGCTGTCCTCTCCTCTCCTTTGCCGTCCTCTCGACTCCTCTCGTCTCATCTCCTCTCCTTTCCATTCGTCTCCTCTGCTCTCCACTTCTCTGCTCTGCTCTGCTCCCTGCATTCAATGATCTCTTCGTTCCTATTTCTGCTCCGCTCCAAAAACACCGTCACCTGTAGGACACAAGAAGACCCATTAAATGACAATATTCGCACATGGGATTCAGTTGCCATACTTTTCACACTGCTGGGGTTAAGGCTATAACCTTTTAACTCTTGTCCCTCTTTAACTCTTGTCCCTCTTTAACTCTTGTCTCTCTTTAACTGTTGTCTCTCTTTAACTCTTGGCTCTCTTTAACTCTTGTCTCTCTCTCTAACTCTTGTCTCGCTAACGAAATACGCCTATACGACAAGACAGTAGAAACCCTATGCATCTCAGTTTTCTTTACATCCTCTCCTTGACCTTCTTCGCTCGTCATCTCCTCTTCCTCTTCTCTTCTATGATCTACTCTTTATCCTCTCCTCCATCCTCTTCTCTGCGCTTCAGTCTGTAGTTGCAGCTGACGATCGATAGTCTCTTCTTCCGCAGGTATCCGATGGAGCTGACGGACTACTCCAGGCGGAACGCGACCACCTCCAGAACCTCCATCAGTCCGTTCAAACGGAACTGGACCTCGTCGTCAAACACCTTCGACTGCTCGACTCATCTCGAAAGCGGCTGAGCGCCGCCTCGCAGGAGAGGTCACGGGTCCTTGACCTTGTGCCCAAGGCCGTTCCAAGTGGATCAACGACGAGGCAGAAATCAAGCAGCGACGGTGAACAGATGGATGAGGGGAACAGCACCAGATCCGATCTCTTTCCGGATCCGCTGGGTTCCTATACACCGGAAGTGGACGAGGCGCTGCAGGAAGCGAGGGACGCCATTTGTCGAGCAAAGGACCTGAGGCGTCGAGTCGACCAACAGCTGACTTCCGTTGAGGAGTCACAGAAGTCGGCGATAAAGTCCGTCAACCAGGTCCTCGATCAGAAGATCCACGAAACGAACGCTCTGAAGGTATACACTTCCGACCATATAGAACGAGTATGCGCATATCACGAATATTAAGACTTGTAGAAATTGACGAATATTGAAACTGGGCAACGAATATTAAATTTTTAACACTTCTTGATGAGGACGTTATAATTACGTCCCCTTTGCAATTGTAATCGTAATTGAACATTTGTATAGCGCCACTCAGAGATTCAGAGGCGATCCCGACCCAGGGCTCTAACAAATAAGAGTCTTCAGGCGTTTCCGAAACAGAGGAAGAGAAAGGCTGATTCCTAGAGGACCTAGACAACTGGTATGCTACGCTAAAGGTATGATAAAATCTCGATTTATTCAATAACATAAGAAAGTATACAAACGTATTCCATGTGAAAAACGTCACACGTTGAAACGATACAGGAAACCAGCGAAACCATCGCAGAACGGCGAATGATAGAAAACCTGTTCCGGCTTAAACTACCTTAACTAGATACAACTCGAGACTTGACGGTCTTAACTAAACCAAGACCTCGTCAGGGCAAAACCTTTCCCGTCAAGCTCTCTTAGGCTCACTAACTGATCAATGTCTCAACACGAGAGGTACAAAACATAACACCAGATGTTTCTTAAACTAGTCATCTGTGACAACACACCTTCTTTAATCAACTAGTGAAGCAGAACATTGCTGACCTTAATCTGTCTATGCATAGATATTCTATTTATATAAAGAAGCGACATATATCAGGTTCCACGTTTATCCATGGGCGTAGCGAGAAAAAAATTCGGAGTTTCTTGGGGGGGGGTTCCCATTGGAAATGGTCGAAAAAGTGCAGTTTTTTGTATTTCGCATATAACTGCATAGAAATTTTTTGGCAATTTAAATACTCCCAATCTCCCATGTGTTTATCCGACACATATAGCGAATGTTGGCGATAAAGATAGCTAGGCCTATAACGTATAGAAGGATGTCTTCGCACAATGATCATGATGTTGTTGTTGTTGTCATAAACAATAGAAGCAGTTGTCGAGTGCTTTTGAGGAGAATCGAGTGGCAACGAACAAAGCTCAGAAGACGTTCGATACAACGGAACTCGCCTGGCTTCAGCTGCGGGTACAGGACGATCCACCACTGCCACCACCACCACCACCACAATCATCATCATCACGATCACATCGAACAGACGCTGTGAAGGCGCTATATAAACACGCAAATACATTAGTACCCACTCACTCACTCACTCACTCACTCACTCACTCACTCACTCACTCACTCACTCACTCACTCACTCACTCACTCACTCACTCACTCACTCACTCACTCACTCACTGTCTCTGTCTGTCTGTCTGATCTATTCATCTAATCTAATGCCTCCTATTGCGCCGTTAGCGTAATGTACAAGGCACTGATATATGGTAAACTCTCTGTGTCTATGTCTCTGCCTTCCATCACCTTCATCCGGTACGATTGAGGCATATCGCAGACGTAGCCCATCTCGTCCTCCAACAGATCGTTCGAGATACTCCTATATATGAATTTGTCTCAGTTTTAAGTAGGAGACAAATGAGTCCCGCCCGAGAAATCCAAGAGACGCAGATGGTTGACGATGATTGACAGGTGTTCTCAATCAATCAATCAATCAATCAATCAATCAATAATCGTTGATTCATATTAAAATAAAGTTGACACATACTTAACTCTTTACAGGTTCAAATGTTAGTGTGCTTGTTCTGGAGTAAGCCAGCCGTCCAGGTTTGTCCAATTGGTTGAGCAAGCTATCATCAGTAGATATTCTTGAAAAGTATAGGGGGAATATAATTTCGGTCCTTATTATATCTGCAACGCAGGGGCCTGTTTCCAGTGGCGACGTTTCGCTTAAGGAGAAACTGGATCGTCCAATAGTGAAGGCTTTCCAACAACATCCAGGAACCAATCTACCCGAGGCACAGGAAATCCTACAGGTCAATCATCCATTCACTCAGTCTAAGCATTCATTTATCCATTCACTCATTCATTCATTCAGTCCGTAGTCATTAACCATTAACTGCTCTATGATGATGATGATGATGATGATGATGATGATGATGATGATGATGATGATGATGATGATGATGATGATGATGATAATGTTATCTCGACGTATAGGTGCCGTTCCACGCATTATTCACATTCTTAATTAATGTTAAGTCTCTGAGGGATCTGTGTACCTCAGGGCATAAAATAAAAAATAATAATAAAATATAAAACATAAATAATAATAATAATAATTATTATTATTATTAGTATTAGTAGTATTATTATTATTACTGGCGACAGACGCCATTGATCACCCTTCCTTTTTCAGCACCTGTCTATCAGTATTCAACGGTATAACCTGGCAGCTTTTAAAGGTACCTTTTCTTCAAACCCTGAAGACGAGGTCTGACCCTCCAGACATTAAAAAAAAATAATATCTCGATGATAATAATAGTAGTAAATGGCCGTCTTCAACAGGGAACTGATAAGCTGCTGACATCACTGAGATACAACGGAGAGAACATCGGGCTGCTGAAGCTGTCGCAGATGAAGCTCCAACAAGACATCGAAAGCAAGAAGGCAGCACTGGCTGCAGACAAACAAGTCGTCAACATTCGCCGACGAAAAGTAGCCGACTAACCGCATCACAAATTCAACTCACAGCTACTAACTGCTATGATATAATACCATACTGCTTTGTGATGTTATACAGTACAGTATTCAATAATTCAACGTTTAGTTACCAACTGCTAAATCTAGTAGTTACTAATTGCTATATTGTAATAAAATTACTAAATGCTTCGTGATGTTATAGTTGCTAACTGCTACACATGGTACAGTTTAGTTACCAACTTTCGTTGTGAGAGCTGCTAACAGCTATGATGTGATACAGTAACTGCTATGTTGCAATAGGTACTAACTGCTATGAAGTGATAGTTACTAACTGCTATGTTGTGATACAATTACTAACTGTTATGCTATATATTTTACTGCTATCATGTGATACAATTACTAACTCCTATGAAGTCATAGCTACTAACTGCTATGAAGTGACAGTCACTAACTGCTATGAAGTGATTGTTGTAACTACTTTGCTATCACTTTCAGAATAGTAATAGCACTAGCTCGTGAATAAGCTGTGCCCTGCGCTTGGCTTTTGAGTGGCGCTTTAGAAGTTTGGAGATTACGATTACGATTAGCTCTGATTATGAGTTCAGTTACTTGTTATCCTCAATCCATGGCTCATATTAGTCATTATGTAGGCTATGTCATGTTCAAAGTTCATCCAATCAGAAGACAGTTCAGATTTAAACAATATTAATTATATATAATAATGTCTATATTACACATATAATTATGTATGCACAAGTCAATCTAGTCTAGGGTATTATCTTAATTAATTCAATTAAGAGTCATTACTCTAATCCCTCCTTACTTAAACCAGCACATTTCTAGTCTTAATAATATTATTATAGGGGCGGGGAAAACTAAATACCTCACACGTAGATGCAGAATTGTCTTTATATATACGTAGTTGTCGCCCTTGTATTCGGAGTTCAGCAGCAACGCCAGGCGCGTAACTAGCATTACGCAATTACGCAACTGCGTAAAGATTTTAGCAGTTCTCAAATTTTTTTAACCGTTTAGATTACTTTTTGACATTCTAGATTACTATTATTCGTTGAATTTCTAATGTGCAGACGTTATTACTGTACAGTCAGTAAAACATTTCCCTTCGCCGACATAGTGAAGACTCTGCAAATTTCGTGGCACTTCTGAAATTTCGATCACAGACCGACACTATAGATTAAATCATCGTAAGCTAATGTCATCTGGTCCACGCAAAACCCAGTATATAAGTCCGTTGATTCAAAAATCAGCTGATCCACCTGTGTGGCCTGTGAGTTCGAGACATTATTGTGGCAGAATGTCGTGCGGCTAGGTTGTACACTTTATTGTTTGATGCGAGCACAGAACAGATATCGGTCAGCTTATACGATATGTTGATAGCGTGAACAACCCGGTTCTCAGCATGTGGCAAAAGAACAATTTATAGGGCCTAACTGTCATCCCAAGTTTTCCCAACGCTTGACACCACTGGCGATACTATTGCGACACTCGTAAAGCATCAGCTTTATGAAGTTGGTTTCTGTATATGTTAAGGTATCTTGATAAGGACAATTTGCTGCCGACTTTTCAATCTGGTTTTCGTAAGGGCCACTCCACGGAGACCATGTTAGTTCGCCTCCTCTCTGATATCTATGATAGGTCACAGGTCATCCTCTTAGCATTATTTGCTGTCAGCACGGCGTTTGACACCGTCGATCACGATATCATTCTTAGGCGCCTATATCTACCTCGTTTGGCCTTTCTGGTAAGTTTCTTGACTGGATTGTTTCCTACCTCCATCACCGTTCCTTCTCTGCGGTCTACGTGTCTACTAGGACTCCATGTGTTCCTGTCCCGTTTGGCCTGCCCCAGGAATCTGTGCTGGGCCCTCTTCTCTAATTATATTATTTATACTGCTGATACTGGTCCTCTCCTGGCCTCTTGCTGAGCCTTGCTCTGTGCTGAACCAATCTTATGCGGGTGACCTGCAGGCGTTTTTGCACTGTCCTGCGTCAGCAGCCATTACCGAAGCCCGGGCCATGAACCGGGCAATGGAGGCTCTCGAGGCCTGGATGTCCTCCAATCGCCTGCGGCTAAACTCATCTAAGACCCAGTTCATTTGGCTTGGCACGCGCCAGCAGCTCGCCAAAATTAATTTGGAGGCCCTTGCCCAGAAGTTCCCGCAGATTACTTTCTCACAGTGGCAAAGAAATTAATTAATTGATAAATCCAGGCAGGCTATCAACTTTATAAAATAAAATTATAGGCGTGTATGTAATGAGATCGACGATCGTCATGAAAACTGCAATCTCTTAGAGAAAATAACATATCCAAAATTAAGTGGCCAAGGGCAGCATTTTGGGCCGTCGCCCCGGGCGGCATTTCAGCTCCGTACGCCATTGCTTTCTCGTCCTTTGTCCGGGACCTTGGTGTCACATTAGACCAAGAACTAACGTTCACGCGGCATAGCAGGCTGATATGTATATTGTGTATACCAGCTTAGAGAGGTCTTCCGTTCCTTAACCTTTAATGCTGCCTTAATGCTTATCTACTTCTTTGTTGTTTCCCGTCTTGATTATTGCAGCGCCCTCTGCGTGGGATTTCCGGCGACTCGGGTTGGGCGCTTGGTTCGGGTCTTACGCTCGGCGGCACGCTATATTGGTTGCATCTCAAGATTCCGCCATGTTACTGACTATATGCGGGATGTCTTGCATTGGCTTCCTTTCCCACAGTGGATCGCTTACCGGATCTCTTCCTTGGTCTGGCGCTGATGTGGTCTCTGTTTATCTACAGGAGCACCACCCTCAGCATCCAGCACCGTCGTTCTCCTCGCTCTTCTAGGCAGGCTGAGGTTCTGGTCTCCCGGTCGCGGACTTATATTCTGCAGCGCTGTGCTTTTTCTGTTGCTGGCCTGCAATTTGGAATGGGCTTCCTTTGACACTACGCCTAATGCCGAGAGCCCTTCAGATCACGTTCTATTATAACTTCAAGACTGTTCGGACTTCGGAGTTGGGTCGGGTGCGCTCCTAAATAGATAATCTAGAAGGGGCGCTATATAAATCTCTGTAATGAATGAATGAATCATAATTTGCCAAAGAGCTGATGTAAAATGTTATTACTTTTAACCAAAATGATTGTCTCCTAAATGGACCATTACAAACCAACAAATAAATTTATTTTCTTATGCTTTAGTTAATTGCTTTGATGAGTCTGTCTGTTTCTAGTCTACGTTGGTTGCTGGGACTTTGCAGCTGAACCCATTTTAAAAATCAAATTATGAAATTATAATTATAATTTTCCAAAGAACTTGTGTCAAATGTTATTACTTTGAATCAAAAGTTGGTCTCCAAAATGCACCATTACAAACCCCTAAATGAAAATTTTTCTTACAGCCCCCTTCCCAGACCCCTCCCCTCAGAGTTCTTCAAAACTGCGTAATTTTATGGAAGACCTGGTTACGCCACTGAGCAACGCCCTCCATTGTAGATCGTAGTAGGACTATATGTGGATTCGTGAATTGTAACAGTTCTTGAGTCGAACGTTTTATATTGAAAACAGTTACGCTTTATAACATTGATTCTTTTGAACAACGATTGTTCCTTGATTAAGTCTTTATCCCTTCTACTTGTCAGAAGGAAGATTGTGCGCAAGTCTGATGACCACGACGATTAAAGTTTGCGACACTATATAAGTTCACCGCGCCTTCTCGGTGGTGGGTCCCTCGACCTGGAATGGCCTCCCTCTGGAGCTTCGCCTCTTTCCTAGTACCTTCTCTCCTATGTTCTTTCCTCACCTTAAAACTGTTTTTTCCCGTGCTGGAGTCGGGAGCGCCTCCGAGTAGTTTTCTTGATGGGGCGCTATACAAATGTTTTATAACAATGACTGAATGAACAAGATAACGAAGCTTAGACCTACACCTTAAGTTCACATCGCTTCACTCGACGATGAAGTAATAAGCTTACAGCTCATACCTTTTGCTCGTAGACCGTTCGCGTCAAATTCACTCCACGATTTAACGTTATTTCTTCGATTAAACGCTAGTCACATTGTCAGGACAAACTATAGGCCTACTAATCGTAAAATTATCGAAGTAACGTCAGATGAGGAGGCGACGACGGACGACATTGCTCTCCTTTCCATCAGCCTGAAGTCGTTCAGAGCGCATGCGCAGCAGACGAGAATTCATCCTAATTATAGGGCTCCAACACCTCATTCGTAACCACGCATCACGGAGGACTTCCCCAATTTGTTTGATTATTATGACCATAAATACCCTAAATGGATTGTTCTATGCGCTGGTTTCTCATTAATTCAGAGTCCCTAATTACTAAGAATAATCATCCACTTATCAACAGCTCAGTTCAATGCTATAGGCCTAACATAATAATATATACATATTCATAGATAAGTGTGTGTAATAACTGAGGACATTGTTAGGCCTACAGTGATAGCTATGAACAGCTATGATGTGATAGCTACAGTGTACTAACTCCTATGAAGAGACACAGTCACTTACCTGCTATGACGTGATAGCTACTATTATGTCCACCTATTGCTGTGTAAACTAAACCTATGGAAATTAGCCTAACTTTAGTAAACCAGGGAAAACAGAAGTGCAATTGAAATGGGGTTTCACCCTTTCACTCTCTGGCAAGACTTTGAACAAGTGAACATCGTCTTGAGATTTATATAGCTCCAGGCTCGCCTTAAGTAAAACACAGAAGGGCAGCTTGTACCCAGGCACTGAAACACTGTGTTGGATTACCAATTTAAAATAAAACGAAACATATATATATTCATTCAGTAGAAATGTATAAACAGCTTTAAAAGCACCTTAACACGAATATTAAACTCCAAATGAAAAAACCCTGATTAATAATCACAACCAGTCACTAATCAGAGATAACTAATTAATGAAGGAGTATGAGGACGAGGAAATGTCATGGTGAGGCATATCATCATAATTATAAAATATAATTGCAAATAAACAAGAGAGATACAATTGTCCTAATAAACACAATAACAGTTGCATTACAATTCATTCAAAGAATTATTTTTAAATAAATGACTAATTGGCCCCTCTGTGAGCTCCATAAAGCGGTGTCCAAACAGAGTTTTTCATCATAACTTTCTGCATCATTTAATAGAAGCTGAGTTTGACGACTAGGATGATGTGACGGGGCGTTCTTTTCCAAGTTCCTCCGACTCAGTTGGCGTAGATGTCGCCCATCGGAATCCAGATGTTTTTGACCTGGATCGAGTGGTAGAGGAACTCCTCGCCCTGACCTTGTTCCGCTTTTGTCCAGTCCCTAGTCTTCTGACCATAGTTGACCCAGGTCCTCTTGACGTTCTCAGCCGACATGTACTCGACGAACTCTGACCCCTGTGCTGACCCGAAGTACCAGACGGACTGGACGTCCTGGTGTTCGGTCAGGTACTTGGTCAGGTGGTCACGTTCACCTGTGACGATGTTGACGACGCCGCCTGGCAGGTCAGACGTGTCAAACACCTGAAGCAAAGCCAAACGATATTATAATTATTATTATAAAAGAATTATTATCATTATTATTATTATTATTATTATTATATTGGTGAGCACTACTATCATTGGGATAAACGATAATTTCAAGAACTGGACTATTTTTTCATAATAACTCAGAAATGTAATTACTATCATACAGAAACAGGAGACTAACTTTATATAAGCTTCAGCTTTTGTAGGGCTCCTTTTGTACCTGACTTTGAGATTATGCCTGTTATTGACATGTGATCAGTGGTGCAATAAAGAAGAGAATACTCACAGAACAATGACTGGAACGGCTCGTTCATAAAACAACAGATTGTGACTCTCTTACTCTTTAGTAAAATTAACTAACAGAAACCGTTTCACAAAATCTAATGAGCTCCATCGTCAGTTTTGCTTATCTTGTCATATGTCACATGTGACTACAAAGTGTAACTAAATTATATCTTCATTAATATTGTTATTATTATTGTTAAATAAATATAGTTATTATTGTTATTATTATTGTTATCACTATTATTACTAGTATTGCTATGATGATTATTATAATCATTGATTCATTATTATTATTATTATCGTTATTGTTATTATTATAATTATAATTGTTATTGTTATTATCATTATTATTGTTATCATTACAGCATCTTTTGATGTTGGCAATTCATACATATTTTGTTTCGTAACTTACACAGCATACTTTTATTAATCTCTCATACATGCTCTACATAAATGCCGTGACCTCACCTGGTAAAGGTCAAGGGCCAGAAGCGGAAACTTTTCGCTTGGAATGATGACGACGCAGTTGGCTCTGACAACCGCAGGCGCCAACAAAGAAACGAAAGCGAGCAACGGATGCTCATCAGGACAAGCGATTCCAATCACTCCGACCGGTTCGTGGATCTTCACCGTTGCACCGTACAACGTTGTCTCCTGAACAACATGAACAACAAAATCAGTGCCTCCAAATAATTTTCCTCTATCTTCTTTCCAGCACGCATCCTTTCCATCACGCATCCCTTCCAGCATGCATCCCTTCCAGGCATGTGCCGTGTTACGAAGCTGGAGAAATCATCATCATCATCATCATCCCAAGGAAGCCCTGTTCCATGTCACAGGGCCAATAACAGAGAAAGTGCGTTGCTGCACTGTAGCTGTACAGGCAAAAAGAAAAGTCAGGTCACC
>JACEVL010002108.1:0-20998 GCA_020284085.1 Aporrectodea caliginosa
AGACTATAGCATTTGGTGAGGCCACGAAAGCAACAATAGTCGCTGCGTTGGTAATTCGGGAGGAGGCTAGAATCCCCTCACAGTGTGTGGAATCGGGTGTTCGCAAACTGTGGAAGTTGTATACGAACACAAATATGTGCTGATTCAAGGAGTTACAGTTTGAGTTCGATTTAATTAACTCTTTCAGTCATCTCCGCTATTTCTTCGAAGCGTGTCACTGAAGACATCGAGGCTGCTCTGGTAATACAATCTTATTTATCCACCTAATCCGCTACCGGTATCCATGTAGCTTCTGGACAGGAAATCCTTCGACCACCAGACTCCACTGGAAGAGTATGTCACAAGGAGATATTTAAAACTGCTTGATCTTTTTACCATCCAGGGTCAAGAACAACCCATAGCCTTCCTATCAAAGTCCTTTACTCCCTGACCACTGGACCCTACTTCCCAGTCGATGAAGGCAAATGTCAAACTGTTGGTGGTCGTCAATGACTGCGCAGAACGTGGAGTGGCTCTGATCCATTCTTACAATGATATACTTAGGATGAGTCACAGAAACAATACTTGCTGCAACTTGTCTCCAGTCATCGGACAAAATTTTCTGTTCCAACAAAGGCAAAATGAAATAATAGTAGGTTGCGGGTTTTCCAGCACTTCAATGACGGGATTTATGCAGACTGGATTACTTCTTTAATTATCCAAAATTATATTTGATTACAAACGTAATGCACCTGATGAAGCAGTATCACTGCAGTATATATTTCTAAATTGGGCTGTTTATTTTTCAAAATAATAAATGACTTGAAAATAATTTATAACCGATTTGAAAAAAATGAAAATTATACATGTTTTTTGACAAGTTCATACTATAATATGATTATGGCAAAAAGTTGAAAAACATAGCGACCTCTAAACATAATCAAATCTTTCCAAAATTTTGCAAACAGACTCATGTTTTCATGTGTAACAAGGGCAGCCTTGTGGAGCAATGTATTTCCAACTTTTAATTTTGTGGACCAGTCTAATAGTCACACTGCCCGGCTTGACCCTTGTAATCGTATGAATTTCACAGCTCAAGATTCATCTCTCGCTTCTTTGATCAACATGTAGCACAGAGATTGGTAGCGTAGGCCTACATTCGGGTCAGCACATTATTCATAAAACTTTGTCTGTTTTTGACGTTTACTTTTATTCTGGTACAGGAAATGTTGCACAGTTTTCTAGAATAAAAACCTTTCTGGCCATCTGTTGCAAAAGTCGAGCATGGTGCGTATTTGGGTTGTGTAAATGAACAATATGGAAACACCGCAGAAGACTTTTTAGCTTACGGTAATTTTTGGGGAAAGAGGACATAGTCGATCGTTGTGTACAATTGATCACATCGCTTAATTTACAACGCACTTTACCTGGGAACATAAAGTAGGTCAGCAAGTATAAAAATGTGTCGTTTCATCCACCAGTCGTTTACTACAGTTATAAACTGATATTTTACATTTTAATTTGCTGGTTCTTTTTTGGTAAATTTTGCCAAATCGCGTGTTCTATCAATCAACCAGAACCGAGTTCCAACAATCAACCAGATCCGAGTTCCGTAACAACACCTGAACAGAGTCGCCCGTTCCCTAAAACAGCTGCCATAGAGGCTACCAAAGGCGGTCGAAGAGTCCTACGACTCGAATTATAGGCCTACTATCAGACATACTGTGACGATTCTTCGACTTTCGTGCAGACTGAATTGACCCCGCAATTGGGACCACTGTAACGGCTTTCCAGTCTGTCACTGTCGTCGGGCGGATTTCTCTCTCTTCTTACCAGGATAGCGTTTCAGAAATCCCCCAGTCTTCAATGTCTGCCAGGATCGGCCTCTCCGGTCGGGCAGAGGTCTTAACGGGTTAGCGACCACCGAACGTCGATTAGATGAAGAAGACGACAAGAGCCAAGTCAATGAAATCACTTGTATTAATCAAGTACAACTCAAAATGTAACTGATTTACGATATTCAACGACTCTTACAACGGACTATCATCAACTGACATGAACGAATCACTCCCTGAATGACTAACAACCACTGAGCTCGAATCAACTAACGAATGACTGACTGCTGGCTCCCTGAGCGAACGAATGAATGAATCAACCAACAACGAATACTGAGCGTCTTAAGCAGCCCTATTTATACACAACTGGTCGATCCCGGGGGGACCGGGACCGGGGGACCGGTCCCGGGGGACCAAGGCCCACTCTACACACAACCACGGCGGGGTCACAGCGTCCATTTTGCTACAACTCCAGTAAACGATTCATTAGAGAATGAACCTAAGACAAGAAGTGAGAGAAAATGCCCTGCTAAGAAAAGGAAATTGTACATGACGCCAGCTGAAGACAGGTCATCTGTCAACAACGACTAAGGGTAGAAAAATCATTAGCCAAGAACATAATTGGAGGTTGTTCAACAGACAAAGCCAAAACTGTAACAAATGCAACAGCCAAGGGAAAAAGAAACTTAGTAAGCTTTTCGATTGTCGCCCTTTCATTAGCGCGCTCCTTTGATCAGCGCCCTTTTAACAGGCGCTTTCGTAACGGCGCCCTTTTGATCGCGCCCTTTCGAAGTCGGCCTTATGATAGTAAATCATCGAGGGGTTAGGGGTAATTGATTTCCTGATTGGTTTGCTCGTTTGCAAAAGTATGGATTCGAACTACAAAATTATGTTGGCCTAATTTGAGTAATAGTAGCAGATAATGTATTTAATTAACCGGCGTAAAGTGACCAGCAGCATTGTGACAGAGACCATGTTCATTCAGAAAGTAGGAAGGAGTCTATCCACATAATATAAGAAAACTCAGTTTTACAGGCAGAGTCGCAAGATACAGATTATCTGGCCAAATGTGTTATGGGCAATTCGCACATTCGGTACTGAATTGTAGGCCTAAATTTTGCGAGAATTTTTAGGATTTTTTTATTTATCCTAATGTTGTCATCTTTTATGGAATAACTTCCCCTAGGGTGTAAACATTCTATTAATTAAATGTTGTTCTATTCCAATTCATTCTATTCCATTCTATTGCATTCTGTTCTCGGAACGTCTGCAGCGCTCTCATAACATATAACCAGGAGTGACGCTAACATTTATTGTACCAATGACGACACATCTAATGTTGACGATTTGTTGATTTTTGAGCAGAAATCCAGATATGTAAAGAACAAAACACGATGACAAACGAGAATATTGCACGCTTTTCTCGACAGAGTTTGAAAGGCCATTCACAGAACTACAACTTTCTGATTACTGGAAGCTTGTCTGACCTTCCTTTGCAGTATTATGCAGAACATCCATCAGACGTAGACATTTTGTCATGGCATAATGACATCCATATAAGTCCAGAGGACAGTCCTATTCCAAGACAATTTACAGGGCAGTTTTACAAACTGGAAACTTGCAATTCCCCAGCAGGTTTCGCGAAGATCATTGCATACCATGACAACGAAAAACAGACTTACTGTGGAAAGGAAAGTCGCCTAGCTGATCCAAATAACGGACCAGCTTTTACAAAAGTTCGGCTTGATGACCATCACAAACTAACTAGCGACTTGGTGATCGGGCTACGGTATTCTGTTTGGCCATCAAACGCAACCGAGTGGAAAGAGAGAACACGACAAAATGGCTGGCCATCAAATGAAATTATTCAAAAAATTGTCAATGATGGCTGCCACTTAGTTTTAAAACCTCATAGCAGTCACCCAGACGATGAGAATGAATGGCGCTTTTCATTCTCGCTAGCAGAGTTAACTCTGGCCCATATGTGGAATGATGTTCAGCGATATATTTATCGCACTCTTCGTCTTATTAAAAGTAATATCGTGAAAAAAGCCGGTGGAAATGAACAGACAATCCTGAAAACGTATCATTTTAAAACACTTTTGTTTTGGGCATGTGAAGGCCAACCAAGTTGGTTTTGGGAAGAAACTCGCATTAAAGCAGCTGTGAAAGAATTACTCGGTCGAATGATTGAATGGTTAATCGAGAAACGATGTCCAAATTACTTTATACCTTCTTGTAACTTATTTGACTGTCTATCCATTGACCCTCAAAAAGAAATCGATTTGCTCTTAAGTTACGTACAAGATTGCAAATTGATTCTTCCTCAGCAATTAATAATTAAAAGTAGTTTTTGTTTCAGTTTTCCTCAAAAATTGATCTTCATGTGGCAAATGGGTTTCAATTGCATGAATTTAGTAAATCCTCAAAAGCCAGATGAAGTTTTGTCTTCTCTAAACCGTCTGGCACGAAGTCCTTTGTTAATTGAAGAAATTCAATGGATTTACAAAGCGATATCCATTCATCGAGATATCTATTCAGGTTGTTGCAACGGAGAAGCCAAAATTTCAGCTGTTCAGGAAGCAATACGATGCTTTTCACTGGCCAAAAATAACGATATGGAATATGCCAGCCACCCCATGACTATTCGACTATGCGATAGTGCACATGATTTCATCCGCGACTTCGGTTTTATTAAAGCAGAGTGTGCAAATGGCAACAACAATGAAGTCCTGAAATCAGTGAACATTCCTAGTTGGCTGGGTGAACATGAATTTTTTCTTGGTATTCGATACATGATTGATGTTCTAAATTATCAGTTCATAAGACCGTCGTATTTTCTAGGAGCCGCGTATGAAGCAAACTTCTACTACACAGTTTTGCATGATTATGTGTGGGCTAAACAAATTTGCGACTATGCATTTGAAGTCCTTCATAAGCAGAAGAATATTGAATGGCTTCATTTAGGTGGTGAATGGGTTAATTTTTGCTCAGACTGTTTTTCAATTGTAATAAACAACAAATGGATTCGGCTGTTTGATGAAGCCATTGTGGCTACAACCGGCTTTTTTACTCTATGCAATGTAGTTAGGACTACAATCGGGAAATTAAGTGCAACATCAAAGACTACTATTTATTTTCGTGAGCTCGGATGTTTGATTAGACCTAATGAAAAGCTGCTTATTCGCATTAATCCAATTCACTTCTTACGTTACATTCACCTTCAGTGCTCGAGGTTAATCGACGAACCACAGTCAGGTTTCTCGAGCGATTCCAATGATTTCTTGAAAGTCTGTATTAACGTCAGTCACAGGATGAATGCCACCGAAATGATTGCGGAGAACTGAGATTAAAAATTATTAGAATAAAGGCATCAGTGGATTGAATTATCACGTTGAAAACGACAGATTGAAAGTCTGAGGAAATTACGAATATTGAAGGAAATATAGAAGAAATCCACTCTACGAAAGTCTAACGTATGCATGAATACTTGCAACTGCGTTTGAATAGCGCCTTATAGGAATTTCTTAGAAGCACTGAAACGTACCTGACGGTCTAAATGGATGCCTATTAGGATGACCTAAAATGTTTCTGGATGAACAGTTCGAATTTCTTTGGAGCACTTTTTAACAGGACCGTTCAGTGCATGAGGCATGCATTGGACGATCCTATGCAATGCATGTTAGTCTAGTTTGGAATTTCATCAAATAGCCCAATAACTGGTCTCTTGTTACTTTAGCTTTAAAATTTTATTACTATTAGATATATATTGGAGAAATAAATTTAGGAAGTGAATCATGTTCAGTTTTTCATTGTCTTCACTAATTACAAACTTGACACATTGTAATATCCTTCTGTCAACTTAGAATCAGAAGACGCTTGTTGAGATTTTATTTAGAGTAGGCCTGAGTACCGCATAAAATATAGGCCTACGCCCTACAGTCACCAGCTTCATAAGACAGTACAACAATTATGCAGCTGCTGCAGAAAATTCGCTAAAATCTCGCAAAAATATATATTATTCGAGGCACATTTACACGATACATGAGGACCATGCATAAAAGGGTGCAAGTCATGCAATCATGCATGCATACATATGCACATACAATTATACATACAATGCATACATAATTACATAATACATATCGTATGTAAGCATACATTAATATTCATGCGCGTATAATACATGTATGTTGGAACAAACCTCACTGCTAGTGCACAATACACATAACGTTTAGAGACTATTGGAGCCTCATTTTTGCTGTAATGCGTACTTCAGTTGTATCATATTACCATAAAGACTGTTTCTCAATTAAAGCTTTTTTAATTTAGTGTAATAAATAGGAATGCGTGCATTTCTGGTGGCCTTTATGAAAATTGCGCGCAAGTAAGTAGTCCTATATACTACAGTGAAATGGGGGTTTGAAGGTCTGAAAAGTTTAAAATGTAATAGAACAGAAATGTCACAAAGTCAACTTTTCTGTTACGCTCTAGCCTCATTTCGCTTCGGTGGATAGCGCTGCCAAATTAAATCGTAATAAATTGGAGTCATTCCATTTCAGTAGGTGGCTCTGCTATCGCACTACGCGCTAAGAACATGGCCACCCATGGATGTAAACTGTTTTCATTTAAGTAGGTTGCTCTGCTATGGCGCGATAAGTATTAAATGAAAATTCAGATGCGAGATAGCCTATTGCCGTGCTGTCCAACATGTGGACCGCAGGACGGATTTTTCAAATAAATTCTTTTCTACCGTCTCAGGACGGACAAACATCTGGTTAAATATATATCAAATAGCTGAAAATGGTGATTGCTGGTGCAATGTCTTTTAAGAATTTGCCTTACACTAGTCACAAACGATAGGCAAAGCTGTCATACAACTGCGACACGAGATCTTTACTCAAACGTGAACTGACTGGGCTCGCCATAACGTCTCAAACATGAACTGACTGGGCTCGCCATAACGTAGAGTCCTGAGGTCCACAGTAATGAAATTCTCTTCTTGTTATTCTACCTTTAATTGGGCCTGAAGTCCTCAGTTATAAAACTATTCTTTATTATTATAACAAGTAGGTTTGATCAATGTTAATCAGTTATAACTAAAATGTTCGTTTATTCAATAAACCAGTTGACAGACCGCTACCAGCGACATATATTTTCGCTGAGATGTAAGGAACGGAGAAAGGTAAGCTGATTCAACTGTCATAGTGATGAGCGAATGCCTGAGAAGTGCTTTGAAGTTGTGTGAGCCAACCTCAGCCAAGTACATACCTAAGATGGATCAAGTTATAATCTATAGGAATATGTTTACGGCGTCATTTTTTATTTTTTACAATCACTGGAAAGGTTTGCTATACTAGATGTTGATGACTCGCACAACTTCTATGTAAATAAGTCAGTGACAACTCTAGCAATCATCAGATGCAAAGCGCTAGCCTAGAAGTTGTGTGAGCATGCTCCTGCTTCAGCGTCACTGAGCTAAAACTTTTGTAGGAGCCATGGTTCCCGGGCCCCTGACGTTAATATAGTATTTAACTTTAGTTTAACTTTATGGTCTGCTGAGATGTAATAGGCTTATCTGCAACAGGAGGAAGTACGACCACGTCACGCCGCTCCTCCGCGATGTCCTCCATTGGCTGCCTGTTCCGTTCCGCATCGAGTTCAAGCTCTGTCTGCTTGTCTTTAAATCACTTCACGGAGCTGCGCCCGAGTAACTGCGCGATTGCTGCACCGAGACTCATTCCTTCGCGTCCGGGCTTCTGCTCCGATCGCTTGCGAAGATCGATCTCCGTGTGCGGAGGATGAGGACGCGCTTCGGCGATCGTGCTTTCTCGGCCGCCGGTGCTCGATGCTGGAACAGACTTCCTCCTGCTATTCGATTGGCTGACTACGTGGACTCCTTTAAATCCATGCTAAAATTACAGTGGCTCGCCAGGGCTTATCCCGATTGCTGTTAGCTGTTTTGTCAGGCGCCCTTGTAACAGCATGGCCGTGTTACGGCGCCATATTATTGTCGTAATTATTATTAATTATTATATCAGTGACAATGAGGGCGTATGATACTTCGGATGGTTAAACAGTGTTTGTTGTCTTTTTTTGCTGTGATTTGAGCAAGATAGGGCGAGAGACCAGCTGGTTCAAATGTTATAATAGTTAAACAGAAGCGTTTACCCGCATCTGTAATCACAATCCTTAACGCCAACCTTTCCCTACCCTACTGACGGACAAGACAAGAGCTGCGGGCATTTTTCAGTTACTATGCGAAAAGGGTAACCGAACTCAGTCGCCAAGACAAGACCGCGAGAGACCTAAAAATTTTTATTGTAACGTGAAAGGGTCTATAACGTGATGGAGTCTCAATAAAACCGCAGCAGAGTTTTAGGGCAGTTTGCAGGTGAGTTATCGAAGGACAGTTATCGAAGGACAGTTGCATGTATGCATGATTTGCTGATTTTGTGCAGCAAACAACACGATGACAAACGAGGACATTGCGCACTTTTCTCGACAGAGTATAACCGGCTTTTTACAGAACTACAACGTTCTCATAACTGGAAGCTTGTCTGACCTTCCTTTGCAGTATTATATAGAACATCCATCAGACGTAGACATTCTGTCATGGCGCACTGAAATCCATATTAGTCCAGAGGACAGTCCTATTCCAAGACAATTTTGTAGCCCGATCACCAAATCGCTAGTTAGTTTGTGACTGAAAACAAGTAGAGATTTTGTAAAAGCTGGTCCGTTATTTGGTTCAGTTAGGCGACTGTGCCTTCCACAGTAAATCCAGTTTCCGTTGTCATGGTAAGCAATGATCTTCGTGAAACCTGCTGGAGAATTACTAGTTTCCAGTTTGTAAAATTGCCCTGTAAATTGTCTTGGAATAGGACTGTCCTCTGGACTAATATGGATTTCAGTGCGCCATGACAGAATGATTTCATTTGATGGCCAGCCATTGCATCGCGTTCGCTCTTTCCACTCGGTTGCGTTTGTTTGGCCAACACACGCAACCGAGTGGAAAGCCCGAACACGACAAAATGGCTGGCCATCAAATGAAATTATTCAAAAAATTGTCAATGATGGCTGCCACTTAGTTTTAAAACCTCATAGCAGTCACCCAGACGATGAGAATGAATGGCGCTTTTCATTTTCACTAGCAGAGTTAACTCTGGCCCATATGTGGAATGATGTTCAGAGATATGTTTATCGCACCCTTCGTCTTATTAAAAGTAATATCGTCGAAAAAGCCGGTGGAAATGAACAGACAATCCTGAAAACGTATCATTTTAAAACACTTTTGTTTTGGGCATGTGAAGAGGAACCAAGCTGGTTTTGGGAAGAAACTCGCATTGAAACAGCTGTGAAAGAATTACTCGGTCGAATGATTGAATGGTTAATCGAGAAACGATGTCCAAATTACTTTATACCTTCTTGTAACTTATTTGACTGTCTATCCATTGACCCCCAAATTGAAATCGATATGCTCTTGAGTTACGTACAGGAATGTACGTTGGACCTGCCTCATCAATTGATGTGCAAAAGTAGTTTTCATTTCAGTCTTCCTCGAAATTTTCTGCTCATGTGTCAAGTGTGTTTCAATTGCATGAATTTTGTAAATCCTCAAAAGCCAGAAGAAGTTTTGTCTTCTCTAAACCGTCTTGCACGAAGTCCTCTGTTAACTGATGAACTTCAATGGATTTACAAAGCGGTATCCATTCATCGAGATATCTATTCAGGCTGTTGCAAGGGAGAAGCCAAAAGTTCAGCTGTTCAGGAAGCAATACGATGCTTTTCACTGGCCAAGAATAACGATATGGAACATGATAGCTGTCCCATAACGATTCGACTATGCGACAATGTGTATGGTTTTATAACGGAATACGGCTTTATTAAAGCAAAGTGTGCAAATGGCAACAACAATCAACACTTGGAATCAAAGAACACTCCTAGTTTATTGGATGAGCATGAATTTGTTCTTGATCTTCTCAACATGATAGATGTTTTGAATCATCAGTTTATAAGACCGTCGTATTTTCTAAGAGCCGCTTATGAAGCAAACTTCTATTACACAGTTTTGCACAATTATTCGACGGCTAAACAGATTTGTGACGATGCTCTCGATGTTCATTATGGAAAGAGGTATTATACTGATATGTCTTATGAATGGGTTACATATTCGTCAGACTGTTTTTCCGTTGTAATAAACGACAAATGGGCACGGCTATTTGATGAAGCCATTGTGGCTACAACCGGTTTTCTTACTCTCTGGAACGTAATTAGGACTGCAATCGGAAAATTAAGTGCAACATCAAAGACCATTATTTATTTTCGTGAGCTCGGATGCTTGATTAGGCCTAAGGAAAAGCTGTCTATTCGCATTAATCCAATTCACTTCTTACACTACATTGTCCTTCAGTGCTCGAGGTTAATCGATGAATCACAGTGGAGTTTTTGTATCGATTCCAATGATTTCTTGACAGTCTGTATCAATGTCAGTTACAGGATTAAAGTACCATAAAGTACTTCGGAAATGATTACGGAGAACTGAGGTGTGCATACTTACATACATGCATAAATACGGCCATTCATGAATATATAAATACATACAATCATACGTACATTATGATAACAGAAGCCCAGTAGATTGAATCGGGGAGGGTTTATCGGGTAATGATAACACTCTGGCACGAATAGCGGAAAAACGGCATGGATGCGGAATCGATTCCAGCTACCCTTCCAAAGGTCGACTCAGCCTTTCATTCGCCAGTTGGCGTTGGTAACACATGAGCAGTACGACAGATGGGAGCCTTGCATGGCTGCCATACAGTTAAATTCTATTCCTGTAATAACTTGTGATCATCCGTTCATACTCAGAATTGTGTTCATACAGCACACCGCTATCAGTTTGAACTAATAAGGAAGAACATTATTATCGCGCTGAGAAAGACGGATTGAATTATCACTTTGAAAAAGACAGATTGAATTATCACTTTGAAAAAGACAGATTGAATTATCACTTTGAAAAAGACAGATTGAATTATCACTTTGAAAGAGACAAACTGAATTATCACTTTGAAAAAGACAGATCGAGTTATCCCGTTGAAAAAGACAGATTGAATTTGAATTATCACATTTAAAAAGAGAGATTGAATTTGAATTATCACGTTGAAAAAGAGAGATTGAATTTGAATTATCACGTTGAAAAAAAGAGATCGAGTTCGTCGCACGTTGAAAAAGAGAGATTGAATTATCACTTTTGAGAAAGACAAATTGATTCTTCACGTTGAAAAGACATTTTTATGAGTCTTACGTATGCGTGCATATTGTGCAACTGCGTTTGAATAGCGTCATAGGAATTCCTAAGTGGCCTTGAAACGTGACGGTCTAACTAGCTACCTGTTAGGATGTCTAAACTGTTTCTTCAGCTGTGTATGGACGAATAGTTCGGACTTTCTTCGTGATTATTTTTCAGCAGGATAGTCCAGTGCACGAGGCATGGATCAAAAGATCCTATGCAGCTGTGCATGTGTACATGTACTTGTTATGCTAGTTTGGAATTTCGTCAAATGTGCCCAAGAAGTTTATTGTTGCTATTATAATTTTAACATTTTATTAGTAGGCCTACTATTGTTTAATTTTATTAAAAAAATCGAGAAAGTGATTTATATTATTCAGTTTTTCATTGCCTTGACCCGTTTGCAATCTTGATAACAGCCCATTATTGGAAATCTTAATCCATCAACTAAGCGATGATTTTTCAGATTTTGTTTAGAGTAAGAACCGCATTAAAAATATAGGCCTACAGTCGTCTGCTTAATGAAACCGTTCGCTAACATATCTCGCAAAATATATATTCAAGGCTTATATATATCACATAAAGGCCGCGCATAAAAGACATACAGGCATGCATGCATAGGTCTATATATGCACATGTACATTCATTCATTCATACATACATACATACATACATACATACATACATACATACATACATACATACATACATACATACATACATACATACATACATACATACATACATACGTACATTAGGGTGGCAGTCAAAAAGGTATTTTTTTTATAATGCCAGGGACATCCCCCAGTTCTGTTCGTATTGGTAGTAGAAACCCATGTGCAAAAAATTTTTAAAATATTCCATTATTTAGGGGTGCCACATCACAACTTAAATTTTGCATATAAAATTATTGCGTTATCGAAGTCATAAAAATCAACTTTTTATTTTTTCAGGAGCTGGATGAAAGTTAGACACTTCTAGTGCTTATTATTTTTTATTGTGATATGTGATGAGTGCTATGTACCATGGATTGTTGGATACCTTAGTCTCTGATGACTGGTTTTATAAATAAATGATTAAATAATAAATATATAAATTGGAACAAACTGGAGCTGAGGAGTAAATAAATAATTTTCATTTTTCAAACAATTTTTTTACTTCTGTATATTAAAGGCTTTCCTAAGCTTAATTATTTATTTATATTTACTCACAATATCTCATAGTATCCATAACCAATTTCAAATAATCCAGCATTTTGTAATAGAGGAAAAGCACTTCATATCAAAAGTAAATAATGTTTTTCAAAACATTTAATATCTGGCTAAAGTTTGGTTTCGGGTCAGAACATATGATTAATATAGTAGAAAATCAGATTATAATTAGCAACTCTGTACAAGTTTAAATTTTAAATTTAAATAATTTTTTAGCTTATTTCAAAAAATACTTTGCAAGAAAAATCCTAAAATACCCAATACCCAACACTTAGTCTAGCCTAATGTATCCAGTGTTTCCAATCTCTTTATTGACTTGCTTGTTTTCAGTACTTTTTAATTGGAAACTGACTAGGATTCATTCATTCCAAAAATTTATACAGCGCCCTGCAAGAAGCCTACTCAGAGGTCCTCAAAGGATGGCATGTCCAAAACCTTCTACCAGATCTGAAACTGATATTTGCTTTGTTGGATTCACACATGATTCAATCAATATTGCAAGGCTGCTTTAATTAAAACAGACATGACAGGTTTTTCATTTGTTAAAAGTCAATGGCAAACTGTTCGTGAAAGTACACGCATGACAGTTGGAACAGTTGCAGCTTTTTGAAATAGAGCTCACTTGCCTGTGACTACAATGCAACATGCAATCGGGAGGCTTGAGAAGATCTACAATGAGAGGAGGAATTCACGAAAGGCAGCATAGAGAATTAGAGAGGTGGAGAAAAACAGAAAGTCAAAGTGTGCAGATTTGTTGAATCATTAGAGAAAACATCTAATATTTCACATTCTGATGCGGAAGTGTAAAATAAAAATCCTGAGGACAGAGCATTTCTGCAGGCTCAGCTCAGAGATGGAAGGATGTCAAGTTCAATGGCACAAGTGGATAACAAGTTGAAAAACAAGATGAAGAAAAACGGAAGAGAGACAAGATGAAATTAAGACCAGCGTTTATCAAGAGACATTCAATTATTTGGACAATCTGTTACTACTACTCCAATGTCCAGGTCCAGTGGTATTAAGACAGCTGCCGAGTTATTTAAATCTGATGCTTCAGATAGTGATAACTGCTATATAGACTGCGTCGAAAACTCTGAGTCTGGCGATGAGGCAGAAACCCCAAAGACTAAAAGACCTCGCCCAAAGAATATTATCAATCTGCAAGTAGCAGCAGCTCTTGATCGAATGAAGGACAGCTATAGTAATGCGTGGAAACAGAACAGCATTTAGTTGGAGTGTCAGCAGACTGAAGATAGGTTGAGTGTGGTGAATGATAGGACAGAAACGGGAGTGGCATTGATACCAGAATAAAATCAAATGCTGACCAGGAATGAAGGTCAAAAGCAGGCCTTGCTCCACGTGGTGTCCGAGCATCGAAAAAGTTTCCGGACCCCAAAAAGTCAACGGTCACAAAATGGACCAATAAATATTTTAATGTGTTAATGATTTAATCAAACTTATAAGGCTGAATAATGCTCACCAGTACTTTTTAATTATTCTACTTTTAAGCAAAACAATTTAAGGTTTACTTGATCTTACACAAAATACGAAAAAGTGTTTAATATTATCACAATTGTTCTTACGATCCTTGTCTAAAATTTGGAAAACTTCTCCCCTTATGTGGCACACCTAAATGATGGAATATCTTTATCATATTTTGCACACTAACTTACTTTATCAAAAGGAACATAACCTGGGGCTGTCCCATCAATTTACTCAAAATAATTGTTTTGAGTGCCTATAGGAACATGCATGCATACATACATACAATCATACATACATACATACATACATACATACATACATACATACATACATACATACATACATACATACATACATACATACATACATACATACATACATACATACATACATACATACATACATACATACATACATAACATACATACATACATACATACATACATACATACATACATACATACATACATACATACATACATACATACATACATACATACATACATACATACATACATACATACATACATACATACATACATACATACATACATACATACATACATACATACATAGTACATACATATATATCGTAGATAATCGTACACACATACATACATAGACTTAGACCTATATGCATACATAGACTTAGACCTATATGCATACATAATTATTCATGCACAATATGTTTACACAAAAGTCACTGCTGGTGTATAATACAAGAACAGTTTGGAGGATATTGGCGCCTCATATTTCCTGTAATACGCACTTCAGTATCGTATTACCGTTTGGACTGGTTTCAAACTACAGGCCTGCATCAGCTTTTTGTATTAAGTACATTGCCCTAACGAATGCGTGACTTTCTGCTGGCCTATTCGAAAACTGCACGCATGTAAGTATGGGTTACTTACAATTAAATCAAAGTTTGAAGGTTTAGAAAACTTAAAAATTTGATGCATCAACGTCACGAAGTCAAATGGAATATTTTAAAATTAGATATATCAACGTCACGAAGACTGACGAAGTCAAAATATTCTATTTGACTTCCTGACGTTTATATAGGCCTATCTAATTTTAAAGTCTATGTCGGCAATTAAAGGAACTTCAATTGCAGGCATAGACATATAAAGTCTATGGATCCGTTTTAATGTCTAAGTTGATACTATCTGCCAAAAGTCGAGAATAGTGATCTTTAGTGCAGTGTTTCTTTAAGAATATACGTTTCGCTAGTCACAAACGTTAGGAAGGCTGTCATTCAACTCTGACACAAGATCTTTGCTAAAATATGAATCGATTGGACTCGCACTAATGTAATGTAATGTAAATCTTTGAAAATTTCTCAGCGCCAACAAAATCCTCATTATGGCACCAGCTCATTCAGTAGCGCAAGGCTTTTCTCAGTTAGGCCCTGAGGTTCACAGTTAGGGAAATCTGCTCTTGTTATTATAACGAATATCTATTATTGAAGTTAATGTGGAATTCAAATTAAGTTTAACATTATAGTTTGCATATCAGTGACAGTGAGAACTCCATGAATAATCCTTCAGCAGTGTTTATTTTCCATTTTTAAGACAAAGGTTTAATATAAGAGTCGTTTAAATACATGTACATGGAATGACAATGACAATGGTGCAATGACAACTAAGAATATATGTCGGTTTAGCGACCTTTTAGGTCTGTTATAGTAGCATGAAGAGTCTAAAGATCCTTTACGCTTCTTCCATTTGACGCCAGCAGTAGGATGTAGCCTATGCTTCATTTGTGTAAATTTTATCTCTGCTGTTGCTGGTTATTCAGACACTAAACGGCTCAAACAGTCAACATTGCACAGAATGGGAACGCTTTCTGGGCATAAGTCCATTTTATTCTTTCCTAGGTGTCCTAAGGGTCACAGTCATTGCACGGGATTTTTTGAAGACACAACCACTACAAGGCTATCCTAATCATTTCCTTTTGCATTTGGCAAGGCATACACTAAATAGCAATGAAAATAAATGACTATCATTTCAAAATGAACACAGGCATACATGCAATTAAGTGTTTCTTCTCGATCGCAGTCACCTATTTAATCTATGTTAGTACTTGAAACTTCAGAAGTTATTGTCATAATTATAGTGCTCTATTTAATCATGAAAATTGTCAAGTATAAGACCCTGAAAACGCGATAAATTCGTCGTCTTTCAAACGTAACCTACGTATGACTCACCTATTTTGTTGCATTTGGTTTTTAAACTTCTCAACATTCTATCTCATCCTATCGTCATTTACGTGATAATGCACTATAGATAGCCTGGTGTGATTTTCAAAAATTCCAAAACATTTACATAGATAATTATTAACAAGGCAATTTACACAGGCGTACAATCTAGACACGGCGTCCCTGGTATATTCACATAGTTCTAAACAACCGGGTCAGGGACTAACTAAGCTAGCCCTGCGCAAATAGCAGAAGGGAAAGCAGACACATTAAACCGACTGAACTTTACCACACAACTATATGAACCTCCAATTCTGCCCTCAAAAGCCAAAACGCAGTAACTCGGAAAACCAATATTTTGCAGAAAGTTGATTTGAAAGTTTATTAGAAAAATCTCCGAATTTATCTATTCAATCCAAAAACAATTTACACCATAAAATGTATTAAATTGTGGGTATTTTATTGTTGAAATAAATTTTTTTAATATTAGTGATTTTCGATCAAAATACTCAAAAATCGTTTGTACTGCGTTTTGGCTTTGCATGAAATTCCCACTTTCATGGGAATTCAACTAGCCAAACACATTACTGCGTTTGGGCTTATCAATTTTATTCAGCGTGAAATGGTAATAAGGATTGCACTTTATAACTTATATTATTATTATTAGCCTAACTGCCTTTGTTTTAACTTGAACAACTTGAACATCAATTTCAATTTGAATATCAATTAGTAAAAAATTATTGTAAAAATATTGACTTTAGCTATAAAAATTAGACTCTAACTAGATTTTGTCATGGAAATTATAATAGCCATTCAGTGTTGCTTTACAGATATTTAGAGATAGAATACAATGTTTTCGAAAATAATGTTTGATCAAATTCATTGAAAAAATTGATTTGAAACAAACAATTGAACATTCCACATTTAGAGGTCACTTTAGGTAACTTAACTCCCCAAACTTAAAAGTGAGGTGTATTCAGAAACTCTTGGTACTTTTTCACTTTGAAAATGCATATGCCGTCGAACGTTGACGTGGGTAATCTGTGGTAGAAGTAATTTTCTGTTTTTTAAGCTTGTGAGAGCTTTTTTCCGGTTTTCTGACCTTGCGTTTTCGTCCACACTTTTCTAAAGCCAGACTCAAAATTTTCGCAGCTCTCCTGTTAGGCTACAATCTATCCTTTATAATAAAGAACATTGAAGGCTGCAATAAATTTGAGCAAAATATAGTGTAAGACATATTTCAAACATCTTATCTAGTTCAAATGGTATAGGCCTAATTTGAAAATCTCTTCGTAAGAACTTACATACCACAAATCTCTTAGCGAAATATCTCATTCAGTTATTGATAAACAAGCAGGGAATTTAAACCAATGGTTCTTGGAGAAGAGTGCCTTAATGCTCTTTGTATAATTAATAGGGCCTACATGTGAAGTTCGACTTGGATACCTACATTTTAAATTGATCAAGCGATATTGGTGTCTGAATTTATGACTTAAAACAGGGCGTCTGTAACATGCCTAGCCTACAATTCGACTTAGGCTACTACTTAGAGTAAAATATCTTAAAACTTCATGTAAAAGAAAAACCTAATAATTCAGTAACCATCTGTCCCATCCGTGTATTAGTCAAACCCAAGTACCCGTGATAAAAGCATCGTCAAAAAATATAGAAAATATTAATTAACAGACTGTTTTACAATCCGTAATTATAATTCACGACTGCAACAATTAAATACTTTTACAATTAAAAACGCTTTATATAACTTACTTCAGATTAATTCGGATTGATAAATTTGTTTCACGCTCATTAATTGTAAACAAAACCGGAAACAGAATGCCTAAACGATGACTTATTACTAAGCCATAACGCAGCACTGCGTTTTGGCTTGGTATTCGTTTGTAGGAACAGCAGAATACTGTGGTTATAACGCAGTACTACGTTTTGGCTTGGCATCGAGTGAAAAATATCCGACTTACTGCGTTTTGGCAACACTAAATCTCGGAAACCAGTGATAATACAGCTTCGACAATTTTTTAACACGAAGATAGTTACATCTTAAGTGGAAAAATGTAAAAAGTGAAAAAAATTTTTTTTCAAGTTACTGCGTTTTGGCTTTGGAGGGCAGAATTGTGGGGCTATATATAATAGCCTACTCTAAGGCAACGGCTAGAGAAAAAGCTTCAAAAACTTGACAAACTATGTTTATTTTAGTATCCTACTCTGCTTGCATAATAAGGAAGTCTCAATTCACGTTTGATACAACATAGCCAGCTAATTCAAAAGCGAAATGAAGTCCATTCGAAAGATGTTATTTCGGGTTACATTCTGTGTATTTCGAAAACGAAAGTTATACAGAGTGCAGAGACGAAACTAGACGGAGACATTCGTCTAGAGCAGTGCTTCCCAAACTTTTCAGTGTCACAGACCGGCAAGAATTAACTGTTCAGTGTCACGGACCGGCGGGAATTTTCCCACTGCAGGAGGACCAGTGCCAAATTTATTAATTATTTCTCTTTTTCGTTTTCGATGACCTAATTCCTCAAAAATGTATTACAATTGATTTAAATGCATGTTTAGCCAATTCTATGTCTCTACTGACCCTTAAATGCTAGCCAAATAAGTGTTTTGTTATGATTTAAAAAATATAATAGCCATTTCTTGATTCCGAGACAATTTGACTCGTTTCTTGACTCACTTTGCGGACCGGCAACTGAAGTCTCGCGGACCGGCACCGGTCCGCGGACCAACACTTTGGGAAGCACTGGTCTAGAGAGATTGACACGTAGACAGTCATCGACCCAGATGGACGAAAACACATTCTGAGGAACTGATATATGCTTATATCATACCACGATTTACTTGCCAATACAATCGCCTTATTGCAAACACCAAGCAAAAGGTCCACGCAGCCTATCATTCACGAGATGGCGCGTTGGTAAAATGACATGTAGGACGTGATGGGCGCCTTGCATGGCTACCGTATACAGTTAAATTCAACTCCTGTAATAACTTATGATCATCCGTTCATACTGAATTGTAATCATACAGCGTACTTGTCAGCTTGAAAATAGTAAACGAATATTATTATTACTATTATTATTATTATTATTATTATTATTATTATTATTATTATTATTATTATTGTTATTATTATTATTATTATTATTATTATTATTATTATTATTATTATTATTATTATTATTATTATTATTATTATTACAAGCATTAGCATACAACTCACTCAGATAAAAACGCATGCATTTGTAATTATAAATTTAAATAGCAAGCTGAGTTTCAAGTTTAGTTCTGAATAACTTCATGGAACTGGCAGAATACATGAAACTAGTCAGTGAATTCCAAAGTTTAGGACCCAAGCCAAGAACACCCGAAGGCCCAGCATTGTTTTGGATATCGAAACAGCCAGAGACTGAGTTCATATTGCTAGCATGAGGCGTGTGCAAGAAACGGAGAGAGGTCAGATGATTCAAATGTTATATCTAGTTACAGATGACAACCTTTCCCACCCCATCGACGGGCAAAACCGGAACTGCGGGTATCTTTCAGTTACTCTGGTGTGACAGACAACCGCCCTCACTCCCCTCAGCCGACAAGAGAAGACCGATGGTGTTCCGCAACAGTAGGCCTATCCCCCTAAAAGTCTCCTCCCGAGAGTACGCTTCGGAACAGCTTCTCCCCGACGAATCTGTTTTTAGATTCGACTCCATAGAGATTATGTTCTGAAGGAAAGACCTTTTGCATAGGCCATCGCCATTTGTATGCTTCCTCTGCAATGGTAGGGCCTACATCGTGACAAGGCTTCTTGTAATTTGATAGCTACCGTTACTGCAGACTAAAGATGCACTATTTGGGTGAGAGTAGGCCTAATAGGCTATTATAACTGTAACACACATACAAGTGCTCTGATACATATATACATACATGTCATACACACATACATACATATATGCATAAAAATGCTATTTTTCGTAACTTTGGCCCTCTGGTGTGGGCGGAAGACATTAATATTTTTTAAAACTCTTTCGACATTTTTTGACCCCATACCATTAGGCAACTTTTGGTTGCTCTTACTTTTCGGATTTATAATTTTCATTTTTTCACTCCACCCTAATGTACATACATACACACAAACATACATACATACATACATACATACATAGCCTCTACAGATGCACCAACAGCATCCTCTTGTGATGAAGCGGCTGTAATAATCTCCTGTCACTAAGCTGAGCTATAGCCCTGCACGCAATTAGTAGTTGACATACACAGCATGAGAGTTCAAAGTAGACCTATTGTACAGCCATTTGTACGCATTATATTTATGCGGGCTTACAGGCAGGCGCGTAACTAGGACTACGCAAATACGCAACTGCGTTAAGATTTTAACAACTTTCAAAAATACAAAACCTTTAGATAACTTATTGACAACATTCTAATTACTAATTCATTGAATTTCTAAATCTAGATAACAATTCCCTTCACGGACACAGTTAAGACTCTGGAAATTTCGAAGCACTTATGAAATTTCGATCACAGACCGACAGTATTTTAAATTATCATAATTATGTCTATAGCTAACCCCCACATTTTGCCTATCACATGTCTATTATAGGTAAACCCCTCCCCCTGGCGAACTCGTGCTCACTAGGGGTAGTGGGTCCTCGTAGGAGGAGGGAGATCTATTTCTATAGAGCTATGCCTGAGTTCCGTTGAACATCGACGTTTTGGCATGGAGGCGCTCGCTACTCCTCACAGCAGGAGGAGTATATTTCTCATCCATGTCCTTGGATTCAATTCCAGATGTGGCGTCCGTGATTCTCGGTCCCATCGACAGTCTGTTGATTAAATGATTTTATATCCAGATCTTCCTACTGCTTCTGGAAGCCTAAGCATCTCAACAGAGATCGGACTGAGAGTCCCATACCTTTCCTCACCCACGCTTTCATCGTAGGTGTGGCTGCCTGTCCCTATTGTGCCAGAT
>JACEVL010002109.1:0-20317 GCA_020284085.1 Aporrectodea caliginosa
GGTATGATAACAGTTAGTTAGCACTGTAGCACTGAGCTGCATGATCCTTTATGCATGGTTATTATGCATGGTTATTAAAAGTCAGTCTATTTTATTAGTAAATTCTTGCATAAGACTGAGGTTTAAAGGGCGTATAAATAGCATATAGGCCTACTGTAACAATCTGCACGACGCAGTAGTTTATGGAGATGATACCTGGAGTCGAATAAATAGGTATTCGGCCCGCTTATAGAAAACTCGATAGTCGATATCCAACGGTAAATGATGCTGGTCAACCGCCTCCAAAGAGCTTTGAACGTCTCTGGGAAGTTTCTTTTGTTTATAATTTGCAACAACAATTACAAATTTGCAGTTATAGCCATTGATATAGAATTATATAGATAGACGATACACTGCTCGATAACGAAAGTCGATTAAACATTGTAGCTCTGACAGTCGACCTAATCTATTCTCTACAGAGTCTACTATATACTATGCGCGTTTCGCATAATATTATATACATTCATATAAAAACGTGATGCACTTCAGCCCGAACATTGCAATTAAGATCCAATGCGCAATCTTACAGTGAATACTAATGTATTTATTTCTGCGCATGTCATCGGTCGCTGATCGACTTCTCCGTCATTTCGACGGATTATTATTTCGTCTAAACGCAGAATTTTCTCAGTAACTGCGGACATTTTGGAGTTTTCTGGTTTTCGTTGGAGTTTGCCTGCCGGACTTAATCGTCGGTTTGCCAAGGATTTTGTGCGTTTGATGGTATTTTGTTCGCAAGTCGCCTTGGCCCATGTGACTGCATCAGGCCCATCCTTCTGATGTAGGCCTACGATCGAGCCTGAGCCACATGGGCCGTGTACGCCGCCTGTAGCCACGGGTTTTCGTCTCGATGGAGGACGACTAACGCGGGCCATTGGAGTGACCTCGACCTTCAGTCACTACAGGCGCTTCAATCTACCGACCGACGCACGACGAATGCCTTTTCTTTATACTCCCTGTGCACTTACCATCATAATAGGATAGCGCAGTAGATATCTTGAGTAGATATCTGAGTAGATATCCTGAAGAGGCGCCATATAGATTCTCAGAATGAACGAATAAGTCGAATAATTGGCGTTGATGATTGTTGCCATTGAGCAGCAACGCTCAGCTGGCTCCTAACACAAAGAGCGTAGCCCAGAACACACAGCCGTCTCTTGTCATAACTCGCGTGACTCTACAGAGCCTGGGCAGTATGTTCTGCGCCACGCTCTTATATCCGGGGTCTGTGCACAAAACCATTCACTATTTATTAGGAAACACATCTGCACTTTATCCAATTTCCGACCCATGGGTCGATCGATCCAAGTGTAATTAGTTCAGATACCAGGCTTGGACAATTACAAAAGACTGATCATGATAAAATCCTGGCTTTTGAAATGTACTGCTATCAGAAGAATATTGCATCTGAATTGGACAATGAAGGTGACAAATAAGGAGGTCCGAAGAAGATTACACATAAAGGAAGATCTAATACAGTCACAGGGGCGGATCCAGAAAGTTTATGAGGGGGGCCAAATGGTCGTCCGAAGTCAACGATCGTAGAGGCAGCGCATGTTGAGAGCCGGGGGAGGGGTTTAAGGAACTCCGGGGGATGTGCCCCCTCCCCACTTTAAAATTTTTGAATTTCCACAATGCAATGGTTGCATTTTAGGCTGTCATGTGAACAAATTGCTTTGCTCTATTATTTCAAAACTTATAGGAATCAGATGTCACTCGTAGCTACGATGTTGCTTGAGTCGTGTTTGAGTGTGACTGCAGACAGTAGTAGGAAACCAGACATTTATTGAAATTAATATAAAACCTAGAAAATACGTTCAATTTTCAAGAACGCCATATTAAAGCCTTAAGGTAAAAGAATAGCTTACCAGGACTCGGCACAAATAGTTAACACAAACCAAGCAAGAAGGATTCAGCTACCTTATCGGGAATCCATGTACTAATGATGTAGTTTTACTAAATGTTCAAGGAACACAACATTTTCAAATTTGATATTTTTAAATCTGAGAGACAACACTTGAGAGAAGCTATATATTTAGTTGCACAGATATAATATTTTTTATTTACATATCCTCATTTTCTTTTCTTCACGAAAGATCACGAAGCGAACATAGTACTACTTGGCGATGGGGGTCCACATCCCGTATAAATTTCGGTTATATGGCCGGATTCGCCCCCTGGATCCGCCCTGATACATCGTACCCAGTAATGCAGTATCTGAAATTGCTGTCTGTTTGGACATATATGCAGAATGGACAATAATAGAAAAATAAAAACTGTCATGATGGGAATGATGGATGGAAGTGGACGACGAGGAAGACCTAACAGGGAATGGACTGATGACATCAGGGATTGGTGCAAACAAGACCTACACAGTTTGAGTGTATTGGCGCAAGACAGAGGATTATGGAAACAGATGACGAAATTTGCATTGGACACCTACGGGCTTTCGGCCTATGGATCCTGATGATGATGATGACGCTAATATTATTCCAACCGTCAAAATTGGTAATGCTTTAGAATGAAAATTAGTTCATCATTACGGTAGACAATTGGTCCTTTGAGAAAATAAGTGGGTTATCTATTAAACTGCCAAATTGCTTCCAATTGTTTTCGTTAATTAATTCCGGTGCACAAACTGTGCTTACGCTTGTAACTTATAAGACATTGCATGAAAGTTATTGCAAAGGCAAAGTATGATTACTTTAATATCCTCTATCATTGACTATTCGATTTTCTCTACCTTCTATTTGGCAAATTGATTTTCAGATTAAGCAACAGTGTCGTGATGACAACTCCCGTTGCAGCAGAAACACTTATTGGAAAACCGCTGCCGATAACAATTGAATTCACACCAGGACCATACAACATAACTACCAATTTATCCTTCACTTACCGAGGAAACCCAAATATAACGGGCATCAGTCCATCCACATTTATATTCACGTAAGTTTCAATGAATGCGTATATAAATGAAATAAAGTATAAAAAAAAAAAGAACAAGTCCAGTTCTTTCTTGAAATACTGTAGGCCTAGGTTTCTCTCGCATCTAAAACTATAGCATTAATCTTATGTCAGAAACTCCACAATCATGCGAAAGTCTTTTCAGATTTCGATTTCCTTCATCATGGTGGATTGTAGTTGTAGCAGAAGAAGGTGCATGGATTATTTTATTTCATAGGGGTGGACAGACTGTGAATGTAACAGGGATTCAGTTGTCATCTGTTGCTAATCCATTCATTCAAGTCACGATCGTTGTTGAAAGAGGAATCGAAAGAAATAGCACTTCAGAAAGATCCTTTCAGGTAGAAAATAAACTTACAAATTAAATAATATAATTTAGAAATTAATTTTTTTTTAAACTGAATCTGAAAATTAATATTTTCTATGGCATAATAGATGTTAGAAATTTCATGACTAATACCGGTAACCGGAATAATAATAATTACTATAAGCTTGTGAGCTGGATACTTTCGCCATCGTATACAATATGGCACATGCGTATGCAGTTGTACAAGTAAGTACATTATTATATATGTATGTATATATGAATGCATTTATGAATTAGACACGCACATATCATACGTGCATGTGAGAATATACGAGTAAGTAAGTAAGTAAGTATATCCTTTATTGAAAAACCAACTGCTAACCGCATTTTGGTGTACAAAGATCATCAAATACAAAAAATTAAGTATAAAGCATCCGGTGACAAATGTTTTACGAGATAGAGAGTTTGCCTTAGGTATTATTCTATTGTGAGTTCTGGGGCGTAGCGAGTATGAAACAGTTTTCACGGGAGGTAGTAGTTGATGTAATACATGTGCAGGGTTGCTGATGATGGTAGAAAAGAGGTTAGAGTCTGCTTTTCGGCAAAGTTGCTCGAAACTTTGGTAGGATTCCGGTAGATAACGAGACCGGACCAGTCGCCGTATAGTTGCCTGAAGACGAGTGCGTCCCTCTACCCCCACAAAGCCCCACCACGCCGGGGCCGCATAGAGCATCCGCGACACTGTGGTAGCATTTGTTACATCACACAGAGATTGGCCCTTTAACCCATGTGCTGTTAGAACGCGGAGGGCATACATTGACTGTCTAGCCTTAATGACAATATTGTTAACATGCGTGTCGAAGTTGAATTGTTCTGACAAAGTGACACCTAGGATCTTCATGTGCTTTAACCTGGCGAGGCCCGGTGTAACTTTTGGAAGATCAACACCCAACCCTCTGAATGGTCATCGAACTATCATCTCTTAGACACGCACGTATCATACGTTTTGCATGTGAGAATTATACGTGTGGCGATCTCCGCCCTGACGTTCTTTGTCGAGCGAAATTGACTCCAGCCAAGTCCAACGCCTGGAGTAACCCAAGTCTCTGCCTTTTCTACTTTCAAAAATGGCCGTTTTCTGCTATCTCTGCCCACAGTGACCGTTTCTGCCAGGAAAGGTTGAGGATTTGCCGCTGTCTTAAGAGAGGCAACACTATTATAAAGTTCTGTCTCGGGGTCCAACTCTGCCTCTTCCGCGGTGTACGAGTGGGCAACGACTTGAGGATGGCCTTTCTCAGAACAGGGTTCGTTCCTATCCCGGCAACAGTCTCTCTCTTTTTGAGTGCCTTCTTGGCTTACTCTTCACCCGCACTGGCCTTTGACGCACCATTCTACATCACATGATTCATGAACAATCGCCATTAGCATTGGACACTAAACGTTCTCCGATTTCCGGGGACAAAGAATACTCATGAGTCATGAGTATTCCTTGTCATGAGTCATGACAAGTCCCTGTGTCATTCCGCCCTAGGCACCTGTCTATGAGACAGTCTTCACACCGTCACATGTCTTTCGCTTAGTCCCCGGAGTCGCTATCAGAATCGTTAGCGAATGACTTGGATAGTTAGCCACTGACTTAGCAACCCAGTCAACTGAGCAACTTGCTTGTCGACTGACTAAGTCGCTTAGGCTTATCGACTGTAAAGTCACGATTCGCAGCACGTCTTGGTTTGTGGCTAAATAAAGCTGTGGTTAATTAATAGCAAATATTGGCCTATACACCATTACACCAACCAAGTCAAAATTATAAAACCATCATTGCGTTACATTCAAATCAGATAAGAAACTAAAGCATTCAATATTCAAGTCTGCCTTTAGTATTAGGCCTGTTGTAGACATGTCTCACCGAGACCTACCGGTACCATAGTCCGCCAATGGGCCCGAACACCGGATTTCTCTCGAAAGCGCAAATGAACGCCTATTTCCCTAATTTCACAGCATACTATCATTTTTCCGGCTTCATCTTCAATTGTACCGCTGTTTAAGGACACCGAAACAAGCGCATTTTCAACACGACATTTGAATTGAAGAGACGCCATTTTTCAATTTAAAGAAGTGCCTGACGTCAGGGAACATGACAGAAAAATCTCAGTTAGGTAGTAGGTCTAAATATAAATTCCTTGGAAGTTAGTATAGCTATATAGTAAAGGAAGTAAGTAGTACTAGGTAGGCAGTAAGGTAGCAAATAAATAACTGCTGATAGCCCATATTAAATGGACAAAGTCGATAGCAGTCAATAGCTTAGCGACTGACTTCGACTTGAGGGCTTAGCGATTGGCGTCGGCGGCGGATGGCGGAGGTGCAGTGGTCTACTTTCGCTCTATTTGCGTATGTGGGAAACCGGACTCACACGTATATTGTCTGGCACCACAATTGACGGAGTAAGTTCCCTTACCTGTCCTCTGTGTTGGCAGTTATCGACCAACACAGGGATGAATTCTGCTTCGGACGATACCGGAACTCTGATAGTGAAAGTCCTCCGTGTCTAACCTTCGCCTTCTACACACACAGACCTTCGTTGCGATCTACGCGCGAGAGGGCCAAACACCATGCGCTTCAGTCAGTTCTCCGAGCTGTGTGTCGTGAGAAGTAGACTTATGTCGAGTCGATAGCCCACGCTGACTCCTACTGATCTATCTGGGTATCAGACAAACCGGACTTTCGCGTGTCGGTTACTCTCTTGGTCGGATTTAATTTTCCTTTCACCCGAGATTTTTGTATTCTTGTCTTTCGGACTCTGACCCACTGTAACCTTTCCTTATATATTTTCCTGGCCAGAATTTCAGCCAGGAAAATCCGGGCGTAACTCTCCCTATTCACACAACTCCGATCTTTTGGTTATCTGGAATCAGTCTGCCTCGCGACTTTACATAAAGGGTGAGCCCTTGCCCCTTAATAGTGTCCCATGAACCAACCTCTGAATCGATTATATTATTACAGGAGTCAAATTTAACTGTGGTGGCAGTCATGCAAGGCGCCCCTCACGTCCTACTGTTTATTTTACCAACGCCATATGGCGAATGAAAGGCTGAGTCGACCTTTGGGAGGGCAGCGAAAAGCCCGAGTCCGTGCTGATCTTCTGCTCTTCGCGCCAGAGTGTTAACATTGCCCTATCCATTCATGCATGTATGCATGTGTGCCTCTCATACAAGCGTTGAATATGATGCCTATGCAGATTATCTAAGAGATTCGAGTTAAGCTAGGCTAATATGATTATGAAGCATATGATATGAAGCATACAATAAACAGTATTTATATGCAAGAAAATATATTGTAAAAGCTCGATGAAACAGCACAATTATATATGTAATTATTCATGCTACTTAATTATGACTGCCTTTATTTTAACAGTAGATAAAGTGATGTTCACTAGAGCCATCACATTTCACTGTGTGATTAATATCCAGGATCTTCTGAAAAAGCCAGTACCAGGTAGCTGAGCAAGTGAGCATGTAGTCGAATCAAGTCACTTTCATCATGACTATCGCATTTGTTTACTTACAGCCTTGCGAAGTCAAAGATGGTAGTCGAATGACCTGTCGAATGCCAAATGTAAGCATACCCAACGATTTTCTCCAACTCTTAGACTCTCTGTACAATAATTATAACAGAAGTAAACGCGACACGAATTTGATGAGCCATCAAAAAGCAGAAAATCCACTCCTACTGTCGAGGCGTAAGCGATACGCAAACGCTCTGTCCTTGAATGGAACAAATGGAGTAGATCAACTTTTCATCTATCTTGGATTCATCCTTGATGGATATCAGAAGTATGACAACATCAACAACGTTCTACCAAATACTCAGATTCTAATCTTTTCTCCTCCGGAAATCAGCTTCACCAAAGATATAATTGAATATGACGCGGACAAGGATGAGTTCATTTCAATTAAGGTAGTACATTTTGCAATGATTATTATAGGAACTTGTTTGACAATATAAAAAATTATCATGACTGTTTTACTTATTTTGAGGTATTGCGCCTATGACTTACACATACAGCGACGACATGCAACTTACGAAGTTTTTCATACGTCTAGAGCGCTGGATATACTGAACTGCGGCTTCAGATTCCTTTACTTGTAATTATATATTGACCTTTATAGCGCAGTTAAAGTAATGCACACACATCAATCGAAAGTCGTTTCATGTGAAACTATAGTCAGTACAGTTGCAATCGCAGCTGCAATAAAAGGCGAATTCGTGTATTTATGTTTCTAACCTTGAAGCGTGAACATGAAATCTTTAACAGAAACGATTTGCCAATGATCGGAGGTTCAATGTTCAATTTGTCTTTAAGGGTAAGCACATGACACGCGGGTGCCGTTTGGTTGACTATGTGGTGAAAGTGGGTGCTGATATCTGTGAAAACATTGGCCTAACTGACAATCAGTTGAGATGTCGACCACCGAAGCAACAACCACAGTCAACCCGAAACGGATCAGTCCACTGCGATCAGCTCCTTAGCATCGACGTATGTAAACCTCTGTAGATATTAATTAATTCATTCAATCATTACGAAGTATAATATAGCTATGGTTCACATTTTGGTATTACAGTATGTCATGAAATAGGCCTACGTGATTAAAATAGTGCTTACACAGGACTACGCAACTACGAAACTTCGAATTATAATTAGGCCTATACATCATTTCTACGGTTTTATTATTATTTGTTATTCTTTAATTTGCGTATTAATTTAATAGCATCATTATGAGTAATAATATTATTATACTTGCTGTGGAAATGATCCTCCATGAACAAAATTAGGTTAGGCGTAGAAATTATTCATCTAAGACAAATCAGGTCTCGTGTCAGTTTTATCATTATAATAATAGGCCTAATTATAATCATTATTTTAAATTATAATTGATGATCATGTTATTTCGTGCAACGTGTGGCATTACAAATTCGAACAGAGCTGTAAGAAATATTGTGAGTGCACTAATTTCCATACTCAATGTACACTCATTGAAGACTATTTCTTGCTGTCGTAATTTTTCCTGCGCCAAAATGTACATGAGGATGACGTCATTACAAAGAAAGTGGTTTAGACGTTCCCACGTTGATGTATCGTTGCACTGACATACGTAATGATTCTTGATGCAGACAGATCGTGGCTGAAATGAAATAAAACCTTATTTTGGATAAATTTCAGTTCGAGCATATTGGGCTAAATAATCAGCTTAGCTGATATAGAGTTGAGCAGCACAGGTAAATTTGTAAGGTAATTTGAATCATTTACACGATTTAATGTCCGTTCATTTCTTTTTTAGATACACTTAGGTTTCAAGACCGATTATCAATACGCCTGCATGAAATATTCAACCCCTCCTCCGGTCTTAATAATTGGACTGGCTGTTGGATTCTCGTCTTTTGTCGTTATTATTCTTTTGATAATCGCAATCGTCTTTTGTTGCAAGAAATCCAGAAATAGCCGCCCAGCTAATAACACTTTAGATAGAAACACATCGGCGGTAAATGAGGCATACGAACCACCTTCAGATCAGTTGCATGCTAATGATGCACACCTGCAACCATCGTCTAAGTCAGATGCCTATGAGACATATATGCATCCATCAGATCAGTTGAATGCTAAGGAGAAATATGAACCACCATCAGATCAGCTGTATGTGGTAGGCCTATATCTACGACCAGCAATTCGGTCGTTGTATGCTAATGATGAATATTAGTCGCCGTCAGTTCAGTTGTATGCTAATGCGTCAGAACTTAATAGGCGTTGACCAACGCTCCTCAAACAGAGATTGCCAACTTTTTTCGGTTACAGTTATATCTAAAATTTTGAAGCCTATTATCAGACAAGAGAAGTAACACCAGGACATTACCAACTGCAGCGTATCCCTTCCAATATACTTATATCATCACGCTCTGTAAGTGCTCCTAGCCTACTGATTGACTCGTTGTACTAATTTTATCAATACTCGTCGTTTATCTTACACTTCGTGAATGCAAGAGTTTAACTACCTATTAAACCTGTGCGTAATAGAATGCACACATTTTGTCGATCCCGTGAGGTACAGAATTGCATTAAGCCATGAGATTTGTCAGTGAAGGTCAAGCAAGATAAGTTATTAACGCATTTGTTTTAGCCTTCATCAACATTAGACATCAGAAGCAGGGAGTTGAAGCATTTTCAACCTTTCTTTATGGCTTGTCTTGTTGCTGCTTTAGACCCGCGTTATTGTATTCTATAATCAGCAGCCAATTTATATGAAACTGTCTCTTCGAGGCTATAATTGTAACATCACATCACAACACGTTCATCCTGAAGACTTTATGCCCTCATAATTATGTCGGTATCTTAAGCAATATTTCCATTATTACGCAACCATCCGCGCCTCAGATTCGCATCGCATGATTGTATCGTTGTTTGCATTAGCAACTGTCTTCATTATTTTCTGGTAGAAGTGTAGTAGGACTATTATTAGTCTAGTACACATTACATAGCTTGAAAGTGAAACTGTCATTGACCCTCTCTGCATTATTACAGGACACTTAACCTCTGTTATTGTGAATATGTTTCACGTTTGTCAAAGTTTCTTAAAAAGTTGGGGAAAAAGTAATTGAACATTTTTACTTTAGTTAACTTATTTAAAAAATCAGTTCCCAGCTTTTAGTTAAACTTTTTTTAGTTTAGTTGAAAAATAGTTATAGTTTAGCTTAAAAAAATTAGTTTGCGCCGATACATTGCAACAGTTGACAGTTGAGTCAGTACTGTCAGTTGTACAGCAACATCCATTTAACTCCCCCCCGGCATAAATTGGAAGCAGTCTGCTTCCATCCCCCAGTACGTAGTAGGCCCTGCTTGGACTGAGAGTAGCCCTGAACACGAGAAATGACCTTGGGCGATGGAGAACATTTATCCGTGCCTATCACCGCCAAATGGCTGACGGCAGGAACTGATGATTATGGTAATATACTTCTACTACAATACGACGACGAGGAAGAAGAAAAAGAAGTAGGAGAAGGAGAAGAAGGTGAAGTACAGTCCCTTAAGTTAGCCCTAAGGGAGCGATTGGTATGCATGAAGTATTAGGACTTCATTTGTTTAGCCTATGTACGGTATATAAAGGGGTGGCCCGTCCTCTCCTTCACCATCTTATATATAATTAACAACTTCCATTAAGAAGTTATGTGTGGATTCGATGAAAGCGAACCTGTTTATGGACCATGATGCTGCCCAACTCATTTCGTTACCGTTTTCGAGATTTATGGATCGCAGTCAAACGATTAACCAATCGTAATGTAATGTAAGACACGGGACACTTTATTACTTGCATCTGACGCAGTTGTGTTATCCGCCATAATAATTGTAACGACTTGTAAAGTAGTTTCAAGAACAAGATGGCGACTTCTGGTATGGGGTCTATTTCTGAAGCGACACCAGGCTGAATGTTTGATGGCGATGTCTAATGGAGAAGTGAGTCATCAAGGAAGGACTCCCTCTATTGGCCGACCGAGGTACGAGTCACCAGCTAGTGACCGATGAGTAAGGGACAGTGGTTATGACAGAGTTCGCCTGAAGTTGACAATTTTCTCAGAAATTGCAACGGAAAGTTTCAAGAGTAAGCGATGACTAGACGAGAGGGAAGAAGAGAAACAGATACATTCACGTAGACCGACAAGGACAAGAAGACGGGCAGAGCTAGTCAAAAGAATCACCGCTGACTGACAGGAACCAACGTAAGGTGGTTATATTGAGGTTAGTCGACACGAAGTCGAGGTTCGTCCAGGGTCCGACCACCTACGTCACCGAAGTTTGTCTATTAAGACAGCGAAATTCCTTGGAATAATCCAAAAGCTTCACTAAATCGGTATGGGGGAAAACCGGGTATACCCGTACCCGTAATGCTCCTACCCGTGAATTGCGTAACCGATTCGTGACCGTGTGCGGGTAAAGCCGCTTTAAACCCTACCTTACGTGGGTTAAACATGTATTCATTCATTCATTCATTCATTCATTCTGGAGATTTTATATAGCGCCCCTTCAAGAAATCTACTCAGAGGCGCTCCCAGCCCAGCCACGGCAAAAGAAAAAAGACTTGAGTGATTTATAAAAACCAGTTTGATCAGTCAAAGGCAGCAAACGCAGCTCCGATGGTAGGCCATTCCAGATGGAGGGGCCTACAGCCCTACAACCGAGAAAGCTCGGCGCTGCCTTGCAGTCAAGCGAGCCCGTGGAATTAGAAGTTGGCCCATCGTCGCGGATCGAAGCGCCCGACGCGCAGACAGCTATCGCCCGACGCGCAGATAGCTATCGGTGTGGTCTTATAATAATATTATAATGGTCGTGGATACAGTCACGCCCGACGTGATCCTAATACCTGGGACTAGAATCACGCCCGCTACGCTATTGGTCAATGAACGTCACCTGATTTTGTGCACCTGAAAGGAGCCAACCGATAAACTCTCCCGAATGCGATGGAAGATTATTTACCATGTTTTCAAATGACGAAACTAACCCTAACCCTGACCCTAACCCACCCTCACGACGCCTAACCTGACTCTAACCGACATTTACTACGCATAATCTCACCCTAACTGACCCTCACGACGCATAACCTGACCCTAACCGACCCTCAACGTGTCCGCCATATCAAATTCCAAGGGAAGTAAGCAAGTTCACGTGACATACTTTGGCCAATAACGCGATGGGCGTGAATGTAGTACTGGGGTTCCGCTAACGCCCGGGGCGTGAACGGACCCGCTACGAATTATAATACGTCCTACGTATATATGGATACATTCAAGGGCGTCGCTAAATAGAACAAGCGAAGAGCCTTTCAGCTGCAAACCGTAAAACGGTTAAAGATTCGTTTGGTCTTCGGCTTACAATTTTTAATGACATAGAAACGTCAATATTTGCGTAATAAATATATTATGTCGATATGAATGCGCGTCTTCCCAACAGTGGACTGTGACATTTGTAATCGCAAACTTCACATTTCTAAAGCGTTACTCTAATGTCAAACGTAGGCACCAGCTTATTGAAATTAAGTAGAGGTTATCATAATCATAGCTGACTAGTTAAGGGTATTTAAGTAAATCAGTTGAATTGTCAGCCTGTAAAACAAACCGATTGCCCCTTGCCAGGTAATTAACCGATGTCCTTATTGCAATGCAAATGACTGACTACAAAAGCCATAGCTTTACTGTGAATAATATTATTGATTATATGATGTGACATGTATATTAAGGTATAATAATATAATGATGTAGTTTATTACATTTTGGAGTATTACAATTCATTCTTATATGATGTAATGTATTTTAATGAGATGTAATGGGATTAAAATGTGATGTACACTTGTACAGATGATATGTGATTTTATGTAATAGTCACAAGACTTATATACGAGTTTTAAGAATAATGATAATTTTAACATAATAACGTAATTTGATACATACTAGCCTAATATGGTGTGTTGTGAGCTCATTGTCGCATTTATTAGTTTATCTCTAATATTTTGCTGATTTGTATTTAAAATTCGATTTATATATATATATACTGTTACAGACGTGGATTAGCTGTCTGCAATTTAATTACACGAGTCAAGATAATTAAACCTGTTAATGGCTGCGATAAAACATTGTGTATTTTTATGCTGGATGAACCTGGCGTATGAAAATAAGAAGTTCTGGTTCGAGTGAGCAACGAGAGTATTGTGTTCGGCGAGAAGTCCACGATATAGGATTATAGGCTATTCTAATCTCGTACGTATTAGAGGTCTGCGGGTGGAGCATTTTGCTACCCCAACCGTAACCGTAGCACAGTACCGTTACCCGTACCCGACCGTGCTTAACCCTCAGGCTACCAAGGGGAGGGGGGGTGGTTGCCACACCCCCATAGGTTTTTTCATCTCAAACTTTTCCGTATGGAATAAAAATTTGACCTTTTAGGTAGCTGTAGGGGGTTCATTTACACACGTTTTGAGGTAAAATGTGAGATGATATCTCATACCGTTCAAAAGTTATACCCAATATACCCGAGGTACCAGGGGGTGGATACCACCCCCACCCCCTAGATTTTCGACTAAATCTTATCCGTCATTTAACATTAAGAGACACAAATTATACCATTCTATAGAGGGAATGTGGGGCTACATTTCTATGGTCCCTGAGTTGACCTGAGACAACCGGAAGTGCTCAAAATAAATTAAAATGTATGAAAATAGGTTACACTTTCACACATTTTTCATGTGTTTTTCGATTATAACGTATTCATAATTTATTTTTGAAGAGAAATAAATTATGCCGTTGCATAGAGGACACGTAGTGCTATTTTTTCATACTGATTAATTTGTTTTTTGATGACCGGAAGTGTTCAAAATAAATAATAATACGCGTAATATGCGTGAAAAATGGCTGAATGGAAGGACTCCCCCCTTAGTTTTTTGTCTGTAGCGTATTCATTTGTCTTCCTGGAAGAGAAACAAATATACCATTCTTTAGAGGGAATGCAGGGCTTCATTTGCATACTTACATGTTTGTCTTTTGAATACCGGAAGTGATCAAAATAAATAAAAATACGCGTAATCTGTGTGAAAATGGCTGAATACAGCATTACAACGTAAACCGATATATATGTATGGATAATTTGGATATATATGTATGTATGTATATTTATACGTATATAAACATGTGTAGGGATGTATGTGACATTAGGCCGGATCATAAATTACAAAATATTGTCATATTTCTGAGAGAATATCCATTTACTGTCTCTTAGGTACACTGATTCCATTGCTGCAAACCATTTGTCTCTACTACTTTGCTCTACTTTGCATTTTTTCCTTAGAAATTTCTGAAAAGTTCACTAAAAACGCTAATTTGTCAGATATAATTTTCTGTACAATCGTTCCAGAACAAGCAACTTACATCAACTTCTGAATATGGAATATGATTCAGAAACAATATGGCATTAGTACAATGTAATAGAAGACTTTTATTAAATTTTTCTGAATTGAGACTTTGTATCGAAGTGAGGCATCACTTTGCGGCGTTCCTGGAGAACGCGAATATAGCCATCACGTCTATCGTGACCATAAACTTTTGTTGCTGATTCCGTTACAACTTTAACTAAACGCTCAACAGCTTGGTTATGGCATGGAAATGGCTGAATGTCGATAACATCGTCTGTATCTGACGAAAGCCACGCTGAGATTTGCGCAGTTGAAATGTGTTTGGTCAAAACGGGTTCCAAGCGAGGCGTTTTTTGCCAGTCAATCAGCTCGTCGTAGCTCTTCGCTTGAAATAGTATCTCAGGTAATTGGAATTTACGGTTCGGTACTTCATCTTCACGAGCACGTAGAATTCTTTTCATAGCAAGCCTACGTATATGTTTACGATTGTCTTTCAGCATAGCAACAAGGATGCCCTCAATATGAGCCGGATAGCTATTGCGCTTCAAAACCTTTTGAACTAAAATTCTGTACCGGACAGGAAGAAATCTGGATGTTTCTATCATTTTATAATAGTGCGGTGCAGCGTCCCAGCATTTAGAATTTCTCTTAATGTCAAACCAAACAACTGCATAAGAATTCACAATGAAGGAAACTAAGACTTTAAATTCCTTCGAAGGAACTTCTGTAGATATATAAAGCCGCAGAACGCGGTTGGCAAGTGTCAACCACCTTGCATGGTTTAATCGCCCGGGCATTCTGGAATCGAAATTCTTTGGCACAATCCCAGTCTTTACTACATTCACAATTTCAAAGAAGTACAGTTGATCGCTGCTCAGCAAATGTTTATCGCAACTAATAGGTTCACCAACAATTACGCCGAAGTTAACTAGAGGTTGTTGCAACGACTTTGAAATAGATTTCCCGATTGGCCCGTTAAATGAATGTGGTCCAGACATTGGACCATCCAAGGAAATAAAGAGATGTCGCAAAGGCAGCTCGTTCAGATGTAGAAGACAAATGGACCAGTGAAGTGGACGACCAAGTTCAATTTCCATTCGACGTATAACTCCATTGTTGAAACCAGTGTTAACGTTTGTTGAATCTGAACCAATACAAACAAGGTTGGTGCAGTCGACAGTATCAAGAATTGATTCTGTAATGGATTTGGCTGATCCACTTGAAGGCGTACAATGACCGACATACCTTGATCCTGGTTCTGATAATATTGAAATGTGTTCCTCAGAAACGACAGTTTTGCGATTCCCTACAATTTTTAAAGTCTGATCTTTTCTTCCATCAAAATACAGTCCCGAAATTCTGCAATCATTGTCTTTATATGCTGATCTCAATGATTTCCGTTCTCTGCGAATCTTATTCCGATCAACTGGTCCCATTTGTTCAAAACCAAAATCAATCAGAGTTGCTGATACTATAGCAGCAACTGCTCGATCTGATACGCCAAAGCCATCTGCCTGCAGGGCAACATTTCTTAAGCCACGTTTCTTGAGACGAGGAGTTTCAGGTATTTCATCCGATATGTCGTCTGGAATATTATCTGATACACAAGAGAAAGATGTTTCAGTTTCAGTTTCTGAATCGTTCGATGTTCTATCTGAATCATTACATAATTGTTCAGCAGTTCTCACACATTTCCTTTGAAATTCATTCTTTGACTTTGAATATAGATCTAATTTTCGCTTTAGCCGCTTCTCGCGAAGAGCAGAGGCCTTCTTATCAACACCAGCTATTCGGCCTACCCGAACAGTACGCTGATCTGTTAGGAAATCGCGCTCAGGTACTGGTACCTTTAGATTCAATGGGCAACAGCAAGATGAAAACTGTATGCATTTACAAGAACATATATCAAACAATGTATCAAGATTTCTTTCTAGTTCTTCTCGTTTTAGTGTAGCAGACTTCGATCGGATCACTTTCTGAACCTCACCTATATATTTCTGTAACTGTAATTCTATTCCTCGAAGAGTTATCGTAGGAATTGACGATTTAATCCATAATTGCACAAGTTTCTCTGCCAATCTCTTACAGACAGATGGTAGAGGTTCTGTCCCATAACTCTTCTCCCATAAATACGCTTTGCCCACATCTTTGTGTGTTGGCAAAGAAAAAGTGAGTAATTCACGAGCGTCGCCAAAAAGGATATGACGATTTCTTGCAGCAACAGATCTTGATAACATAATTGGTAACAATTCTGAACAGAATATCAAATAATTTCAGTAAATACGATAAGCAGTTAGCTTAAATAAAGAAATCAGCTCACCAAACCGGAAATAAACATTGAAAAAAGTAAGTAAGCAAGCATAGGCTCCCGTGAAGCTATTTTTGCGAAACAAAACTAACACGATTTTCTAAAAACGTAAAAATGCAAAGTATATTCGAATTTCTATTAACTTCTTTCATCTGTACAGTAAACAACGCCATATAAGGCCACTTTTCCGAAACTCTTAATGCAAGTTAATTTTTATGATCCGGCCTAATGTGACATAGATCAGTTTCAAAACACACATAATCTTATATTTTTTTATCCAAAAAGTACAAAATATACGCAATAATATAAAATATCGCTAATTAAGGGGTTCCGTTGTTAAAAGTGATGTAATTTCGAAGTGCATTCACATAATGTACAACTAAATATACCATTCTGTGCAGAAATGAATGCTGAATCCATTGCTATATTACAAGTTATGATATGTGAAACCAAACACACGAAATCCAGGGGTGGTAACCACCCCCCTTGGTAGTCAGTGTTACAAAAAAGCTTGGTAGCCTGAGGGATAAAATTACTACGCGACCCGATCCATACCGCGGGTATACCTTTACCCGTACCGTACCCGACACGTAATTACAGCTTGCCTTCCCACAGCCCCACTCTTGCCTGGCCAATAGGCTCACAACTTAGCATGAATTAATAATATTAAATCGGCTGTTGATGCTGATGATGATAGTAGCAGTAGTAGTAGTAGTAGTAGTAGTAGTAGTAGTAGTAGTAGTAGTAGTAGTAGCAGCAGCAGCAGCAGCAGCAGCAGCAGCAGCAGCAGCAGCAGTAGCAGTAGTAGTAGTAGTAGTGACATCATTTGGTCTAGTACTGAGAGGAGCACTGAGCATGACAAAAGTAAATGACCTAGGACAATGGAAAACATTTATCCATACCCATGGCCGCCAAATGGTTGACATCAGGAACAGCGATGGTGATAATGCAGATGATGATGGTAATACATTACACATCTACTTCTATACGTCAACGACAACAACGACGACGACGACGAAGTAGAAGGTGGAGGAGGAGACGTAGTAGAAGGAGAATAAGAAGGAGAAGGTCAATCAGAGGAGGAGAAGGTGGAGAAACAGGAAAAGGAGGAGAAGGAGTAGAAGGCGAAGTACAGTCCATTAAGTTAGCCCTGAGACAGCTATGGGTGTGCATTAGGGGTCTGCGGGTATACCCGTACCCGCGGGTTTGTACCCGACCCGTACCCGCGGATCGGGTACGGGTCGGGTACGCATTTCACGGGTCGGGTCGGGTACGGGTAGGATCATCACGGGTACAGGTATACCCGGTTTTACCCGTATCGATGCGAAGTTTTGGGTCACAATGTCACCGTAACATTTAGCCTAATAGAGAATGTAGGGGCACAGTGGCCTGACCGGGTCTGCAACGTGCTGTTAACAGTTACTTGGTGTTCTAGGTGACAGTATTTAGACCACAGAGATAAAATGTACAATGCAATTGAGACAGCACTACAGTTGCATGTGACAGGTTTCATAAGTTGACTGCCTATTATCATCACTACTAGAACAACTTCTCCTGATGTTGCTACCGCTGTTGGTGCTACGACTACTACTACTACTACTACTACTACTACTACTACTACTACTACTACTACTACTACTACTACTACTACTACTACTACTACTACTACTACTACTACTACTACTACTACTACTACTACTACTACTACTATTACTACTACTACTACTACTACTACTACAACTGTTGCTGCTGCTGCTGCTACTACTACTTGTAGGCGCCCTTGTAACGGCATGGCTGTGTTACGGCGCCATATAAATTGTCACTGTTATTATTATTACTACTACTACCACCATCATCATCATCATCACCATCAGCAGCATCATCATCATCATCAGCCTATTTATTATTACTGCATTGAGTTGTAAGCCTATTGGCCTGGTAGGGACAGGGACTATGGGAAAGCGTGCTAATGACGTGACGGGTACTTTACGGGTACGGGTATACCCGCGGGTACGGGTAGGGTCGGGTAGTAATTTTGAGTACGGGTCGGGTACGGGTACTGGTAGCGGTTCTGTGTTACGGGTACGGGTCGGGTAGCAAAAATGCTCTACCCGCAGACCTCTAGTGTGCATGCATTGTTAGCGACTTCATTTTCTTAGCTTATGCATATAAGGAGGTGGCCCGTTCTCTCCCTCCTCATCTCATCCAATTATTAACAACTTCGATTAAAAAGCTATGTGTGGATTCGATGACAGCGAACCTGTTTATGGACCATCCATCAAGCTGCCCAACTCAATTCGTTACCGTTTGGCGTGTGTCTTTTTCACATTTATGGATCGCAATCAAACGATTAACCAATCTTAATGTATTGTAGGTATCGGGATACTTTATTACCTGCACCTGACGTATTTTGTCATCCGCCATAATTTTGAAACGACTTGTCAAGTGGTTATAAGAACAAAATGGCGACTTCTGGTATTGGGCTTATGTCTGAAGCGACATCAGGCCTAACGTTTGATAGCGACGTCTAGTGAAGAAGCGAGTCATCAAGGACTCGAGTCATCAGCTAGTGTCCGATGAGAAAGGGAAGGGACAGTGGTTAATAGTTTATGACAGAGTTCGCCTGAAGTTGACAATTTTCTCAGAAATTGCAACGGAAAGTTTCAAGAGTAAGCGATGACTAGACGAGAGGGAGGACGAGGAAATACAGATACATTCGAGTAGACCGACAAGGACAAGAAGACGGACAGAGCTAGTCAAAAGGAATCGACTGACAGCCTGACAGGTACCAACATAAGATGGATATATTTAGGTTAGGCGACACGAACTCGAGATCCATCCAGGGTTTCGACCACCAACGCCAGCTAAGGATGCCTTTTATAGATATTAAGACAGCCAAATTATTTTGAGTAACCCAAAAACTTCACTACATCGGTACGGAGAAAACTGGGTATACATATACTCGTATCCGTAATGCTCCTACTTATACCCGACCCGTGAAATGCGCATCCGATCCATACCTGGACCGCGAGTGCGGGTCGTGTACGGGTAAATCCGCGCATTTACCCAGACCCGGGTAGTTTGGCACCTTAAGTTTAAATGCTATATGGCTTCAAATTTTAGGGTTTTAAACTGAAGAGTCGTGAAGTTATGTGTTTCTTTCATGTACACATATGAATTCCAAGACTCAGGCCAAATATGACTCTCGTACTTCGTTTTTAACCTTGAGCCAAGTGGATTGTAGCATTATTTGAAAGGCGCATGGACATTTGCCTTAGCACCCAGCCTTAGTAACGGGCCTTTTTGGCTTGCCTTAGCAACCAGCCTCTTGCCTTAGTAACGGGCCTTTTTGGCTTGCCTTAGCAACCAGCCTCTTGCCTTAGTAACGGGCCTTTTTGGCTTGCCTTAGCAACCAGCCTCTTGCCTTAGTAACGGGCCTTTTTGGCTTGCCTTAGCAACCAGCCTCTTGCCTTAGTAACGGGCCTTTTGGCTTGCCTTAGCAACCAGCCTCTTGCCTTAGTAACGGACAATTTGTCGTCCTCTGTGCCTATATATAGAGACGCCTGTTGCGTGTAAGGGTGAGCGAGTGTGTGAGTTGGTTCCGAAGTCAGTTAAAGTTCAGTTAATGAGAGTTAAGCCAGAGTTGTAGTGTTTAAGCTGTTCGACATTAATAAAACAATCTGCTGTGTTGATCCGTGTCGTTGCCGTCTTCCTAGTTAACCTAGTGTTAGGCATCGTCGGTGGCACCGTTAAGTC
>JACEVL010002110.1:0-21510 GCA_020284085.1 Aporrectodea caliginosa
GTAACTTGCAATAACTGCAAGGGCCACCGACATATTTGACTGCCGTGAACAATAACGCAGTCTTGTTTCATGCTGATAGCTGCATGCCTTTAGATGTTGCTACAACTATGAACTAGTTTATAGGCTATTGTTACAAATGAAGCATCATTATGTTTAAAATGTTCTTGGATACATAGATCAGTTTCAAAACACACATAATAGTATATTTTTTATCCAAAAAGTAAAAAAATGTACGCAATAATATAAAATAGCCTATCGCTAATTATCGGTTCCGTTGCTAAAAATTATGTAATATCGAGATGCATTTACAACTAAATGTACAACTAAATATACCATTCTGTTCAGAAATTAATGCTGAATCCATTGATGTATTACAAGATATGATATGTGAAACCAAACGCGAAATCCAGGGGGCGGGGTGGTAACTCCCACCCCTTTGGTAACCCGAGTCACAAAAACCTCGGTAGCCTAAAGTTAATATTGCTTATCTTACATGTGTTTTTTTATTACTTTGTTGATGAAACATTTTTTAAAGCTGGATTGTGTTTCACGACAGTCGTTCCTTAGTTTTCAAAGATTTTGAATGTTTTCTTATTTCTGAAGCATTCGTAAAACTTAATAATTTTTTCTGGTGAATTTAAGTTACAACAAATTACGTAACGACTCATCCTGGAGCCAATTATGGACTTCGTCTGGTACTGTGGACCAATCAATCTGATTCTTGCATCGTCGAGTCTCCAGGTGTTGGATACAAGGTAGGCATTTAATTGTTTCCGTGTTATATAATTTTATACAGCAACACTTCATTGTTGTTGTTTTGTACCTTAGCCCAGTAAAGATCCAGCTTTGGTTCAGTGGCTAACCCTTAAACATTTTGTGAACTTGTGATATCTCAGTCAGTTCTTGACCTACAGACATAATTTAAACATCATTCTTTAGCATTTTATCTCCTCTTCTCATCGATCCGTGCAGAGCTAGAGAACAATCATTTTCGAGGTACCCAAAGCTGCCCCAAAGTGTACCCCTCCCCATTTTTTTACTTTTTTTATGTTCAAGCCCCTGTATAAAATATTTTCAGTGACAACATGTGTAATGTGAGCATAAGATATGTGCATAAAGTAACGCCAAACAAAACCCAAAAGAAATTTAGGAAAAGCGTTCATAAATGAAGGAGTTATAATTTCTTTAGTAATTAGGCCTAGTCGTAAAAAGTGAAGGAAAAATACGGAAATACATTAAATACATCAGCAATATTATACTTATCATATCTTGATAAGTTTTTGACATAAACACATGACGTTAGCATCACTCTTTAGCATTTTATCTCCTCTTTTCATCCGTCAGTCCAGAGCCAGACAAAAAAATGTGGGGTACTCAAAGCTGCCCCAAAGTGTACCCCTGCCCATTTTTTTTTACTTTTTTATGTTCAAGCCCCTGTATAAAAATATTTTCAGTGACAACATGACATTGTGTGTAATGTGAGAATAAGATATGAGCAGAAAGTAATGCTAGACAAAACACAAAAGAAATGTTGAAGTTATTTTCATAAATGATAGAGTTATATTTTTTTTAAATTAGACCTGGCCATAAAAATTATAGGTGCAACAGGAAAATATTGCGCCTGTTTAGCCAGAATATCTCACCTGTCACGCGGTATTTTCATCCCACGTTGCCTTCGCGGCGTGGCGAATGCCATCTGAACTCGTGTCAAAGTCGGAATTTTCCTTGGCCAAACATAAGTTACTTTATTTTCGCTACTTGATATAGCGGACAATTTTTAGTTGTCAGATTCATATAAACTGTCATCATTCGATCTAATCTAATTCTTTAGGAAAATGGTGAGTTTATTCGCGAAATCTATTCGTTCCCGCGTATGTTGACGTCCTGCAACCCATTTTGCCGTAGTTTTTCAACAGAGATTTAACCTGCTCCACATAGTTCTAGGCCTTGTGATTTTCCAGGAAGCCCCTAACCACTGCGATCAAAGTTATTGCAAACCGCTTTCTCCTTCTTACTGAGCTTCTTGGGGAATTCTTTGCACCCCAAGAACTATATCTGTGGTCCAACGAGGACACCAGCATTGATATTTGTCTCAGATAGCTTAGGGAAGAAGTCCTTCAAGACTACTGACTCCTTATCTAGAGTTCTGACTGCAACGTGTCCAAGTGATTGATCGTAAGACTTGCTACTTTAATTAACAAGCCTAAGGAATTGTTTACAATTAGGCCACATCTTAGCAGTTCATCATTATCAAGCAGTTCTTTCACGATAATAACAGTTTGATAAAATGATAGTTAGTCTACTCAAGCAATCAGTTCAATGTCTACAATGCAAATTATCAATACTATTAGCCTATATGATGTTAGTTCTAGGTACCCCACCAGCATCTATAAATCTAGTCTAAGTTTATAAATATGTTTGCTGCCTAATCTAACCTCCCTCAATACAGATCTTCCGTCGTTGTCAATTGTTCGTCCTTGCACTCGTATTCGCCTCAAAGCCACTGTTGAATCACCGCAGCCTTACCCTTTCCCCCTGCGAACTCTCCAGCTACCGACCGATCTCCAACCTCTCATTCCTGTCGAAGCTTCTCGAGCGCGTCGTTAGCGTCCAGCTAACCGATTACCTGTCGTTGGCCGGTCTTCTGCCAGTCCATCAGTCGGCCTACCGGAAGTACCACTCGACCGAGACCGCTCTCCTAAAGGTGGTAACTGACCTCACGGAGGCGATCGAAGCGGGCGACCACGCTCTGCTTGGTCTGCTTGACCTCTCGGCCGCCTTCGACACGGTAGACCACGATGTTCTGGTCGAGCGCTTGTCGAGGACGTACGGGATCCGCTCTGCCGCGCTTGACTGGCTTCGCTCCTATCTCTGCGATCGCCGACAGACGGTCCTCTTCGACGGGGTCATTTCAACCGTCCGCTCTCTTTTCTGCGGCGTCCCTAAGGGCTCCGTGTTTGGGCCGCTGCTGTTCCTGCTCTACACCGCCGACGTGGGTTAGCTTGCTTCGACTCTCGGCCTGTCATCACACTTCTATGCCGACCACTCGCAGCACTACACGTGGGGACCTCCATTGACAGTCGAACAGCAGCGGCGACGAATGGAGCTTGGCATTGAGCGGATCGCTGAATGAATGTGGTGCAACAGATTGCGACTTAACCCAGAGAAGACGGACTTTCTGTGGTGCGCGACTCGCAGACGATGTCTCCATCTCGACACCGACGCGCTGAGTGTCTGTGGGGCCCCGATACGGCCCTCGACCTCTGTGCGTGATCTCGGCGTCCTGCTGGAGTCTGATCTGTCCATGATGCGCCACGTCGCGTGGACGTCGCTCTTGCTTTCGTCAGCTCCGTCTCATCAGGAGCTGCATCAAGTCCTTACCTTTTGAGGCTGCGAGAGCGGCCGTCACCGCCTTCGTCGCTTCCAAAGTGGACCGCTGTAACAGCCTGCTGGCCTGCGTGCCTGCGTGTCTCTTGGACGGTCTCCAGTCGGTTCTCAATGCCGCGGCGAGGCTTATCTGCAATAGGAGGAAGTACGACCACATCACGCGGCTCCTCCGCGATGTCCTCCATTGGCTGGCTGTTCCGTTCCGCATCGAGTTCAAGCTCTGTCTGCTTGTCTTTAAATCACTACACGGAGCTGCGCCCGAGTATCTGCGCGATTGCTGCACTGGGACTCATTCCTCCGCGTCCGGGCTCCGGCTCAGATCGCTTGCGAAGATTGATCTCCGTGTGCGGAGGATGAAGACACGCTTCGGTGATCGTGCTTTCTCGGCCGCCGGTCCTCGATGCTGGAACAGACTTCCTCCTGCTATTCGATTGACTGACTCAGTGGACTCTTTCAAATCCATGCTAAAATCACATTTGTTCGCCAGGGCTTATCCCGACTGCTGTTAGTTGTCTTGTAAGGCGCCCTTGTAACGGCATGGCCGTGTTACGGCGCCATATAAATTGTCGTAATTATTATTATACTCTCATCTACCCATACTTAACCTATTGCAACATTGTGTGGGCCTCTGCTTATAAATAACTTATCCAAGCTTCAGATTCTTCAAAAAAAGCGATTAACATTGTGTGGGCCTCTGCTTATAAATAACTTATCCAAGCTTCAGATTCTTCAAAAAAAGCGATTTGATTTATAGCCGCTATGCACCCCAAACAGCCATTGAGTTTCTTGATCGTAATATATTAAAACTAGAGCAAATAAGGAGATATCAATTAGGGGTATTTATGTACCGCTATAATTGTAATCTACAGCCTCTTATATACCAAGACTTTTTTCGACCTAACTTGGGCATCCGTCATTCCGTCACCATCCATCCAGAAACCCTAAAACCTTCCTTTTCCCCTTTGCCCGTACTAGCCCAAGACTCTCTTCTATTAAATGCATAGGACCGAGAACATGGAATGCAATCCCTATTGATATACGATCTTTATCTAGCTTTCATCTCTTTAAACGCAATTTACTTGACTATATTTTAAGGGCTTCATCAGTCACTCAAGGACACTCAAAATAGTAACCGAAAATGTTTCCTAATGTAATGCTTCTATCTAACTCTCTGTGATTACTAAGGCGTAGTAAAATGTGCATTCATAGCGCTGTTAATTTGCACTCTAGTTAAGTTCTAATTAAGTCTAATTAAAGTAAATGTTTATCGTCAAATTTGGTTTTCATTGGCCACACTACTTTATGTACTACTATTACCCCAGGTAATACTTCACTAACATTGAACATGTTAGACAATAATATTGAAAAGCTACAGCATTTAAAACTGTTAAAACTTTTCCAACATAAAAATGTCGCCATCGAAGCGAGTATCAGTTGTCCATCTTACCTACCAACGTTTTGTCAGTGCTCGCAGGTGGAATGAGGTGCCCAGGATCTGTCTTGATCCCCGACAGACATGCTGAAATATGCCCTGTAGGCTACGCCTCACAAATCTTAGCAGATGCCTCCACGGAGCACTTTTCGCTCGTGACTTGACAAATCGGCCGACTATTTAGGAAATGCCACTGTATTTATACTGCTATTTATATTTCTTGAAAGTTCTAGAAGGTTCTCCGACGTTCTGTAATATTCTCGAAAGTTCTAGGAAGTTCTAGCAATTACTGAATTCATCATGAATGTTCTGGAAAACAGGTAAATTTAAGAATATCCGTGTTTTGGTCACAAAAGCAAAGTTTGTGGGAATAATAGCCATTTCCTATACTGTTGGGGCATAAGCAATTAGGAAACAAAAAGATTAAAACTTGCTACAGGGTGTTATCTATTGGTTTGGTTTTTGTCGATTCGTTTCTAGGTTTTCAGTTTTGAAATAGGGCCTATGCGATCCACACTTAACCGCCATTTGAATCGTCCACTATTTCGTAGCCAAACAATTGAACCTCGGCTATAAATTATAGACCCGAATTACACAGGCATTTTCATTTTTTTATGCGTTTGAGCTATAATGAAGACAATGTGAAGACAGTGTGAGCAGTAGTAGCGTGGGTTGTTTCCTCATGAAGTGGTTCTGCGATCAATCGAGTGTCAGTCCTGGTTCAATCAATCAATCAATCAATCAATCAATCAATCAATCAATCAATCAACCAATCAATCAATCAATAAATATATTTATTGACCACCATGATAATAATACAGGCACATCGTTTATGCAATCGTATACAGGGTGTCAATGGGTAAACCCAAAGGAACATATGGTTCCGCTATCAGGGTTGCCCTATTTACATCAGCCATTAATCAGTTAGTATATTGATGGTCACAATTTAATACAATGCAGTCATATGATAGTGTCAATATTTAAATTTACTGGGAGCTAAAAGCTCTGTTTTTTAAATGTTACATTGTGGGATGAGTTGTCTAACATGTTGATGTGAAGAACTTTATCCCTCGTGTACTTTACAAACGCTAGCCCTAGGTCTCACCAGACTGCACACCTGTCTGATTTTTGTTTGTTTTTGATTTCACTATTTAACATATTTCTATTGTAACTGGTTGCGGTCTGTCAACCTGTCAGAAAATAAAACGAAATATATATATATATATATATATATATATATATATATATATATATATATATATGTTCAATGTTAGACCTATTGCGTCAATTAGCAACTGTGAAGCACTCCTGCTGGACCACGATGCTATCGTTTGTTTGGGGTCGTCCATAAAGGAGGCCAGAAAATGGCCTACTTTGGACCCTCCCTCCTCCCCTTGTCCGCATGTGTCCGCATTTAGCCTTACCCCCTCCACCCCTTTGCGGACGTCCGCACCCGAAAACTAAATAAAATGTAAACATTGTGAATACCGGGTAACGTCATTAATAAACTACTAGTTCTATCTTATTTAGCAATAACAATAATAATTAAAAATTTATTACATCGCATATTATTACAATTATTACATATATTATTATAATGATACATGTAATAATTGGTAGTGACGTAACACATCAAGTCAGTCGATGGATTTCTCTCTTGGGGTTTAGTTTTTACAAGTAGAGCGAGCTCGTTAGAATACGTTTTTAGGCCATTTTAGGCGGACGTCCTCACTGGTCATAACCCCATCCCCCTTGTCCGCATTTGGATGACCTCCCCCTCCCCCTCATTGCGGACGTCCTTTATGGATGCTCCCTTTTCCTGGCGTAAGACCGCATCGCCTGTTATTACCCCGCATCGTCAATACGGAGAACTGCGGATAGGAATCTGTTAATTAGACTGTCAGGTTGTGTGAGAGCTCACCACAGTCGACTGTTCTACTTATCCGAGCATTTCGGAGACTGATGAGTGTTGTCTTTCTAATGACATTTAAATCGTTCTGGCTAGCTTTGACTGCATCTCAGAATAGATTTTAGGAGGTACTATACATGTTTTTCTAATTTCAATTTCTGAGACTCCCAAACCAGAATTTTTCACCTAATTGTCCTTTATAGGTTGTTTTGCATGACCCACGCGATATACCTTTTGTCCAAGGGATGGGATTCAGAGTGGGAACTGGCATATCAACAGCCGCTTCATTTTACCTTAAAAACGTAAGTCAAGCGTCATATCATACACTCATAACATAAAATTTAAATTATATGTAGATTATTACATAATTATACTTAATTAGTACTTAGTCCTTGCTGTTAAGGTTTGCAGATCGGGCAACGCCTCTTCTCCACTCGTCTCGGTATATCACAAGCTCCCCGGACACCGATATATATACAGTACTTTTTTCTAGAAAAAAGGTTCCGGAACTCAGCAAATTCAGAACAGTTTTAGGGGCATATTTTTTGGTAATATTTCTATTTCATGTACGTCAATATCAATAAACACTGAGAGGACTGAAAGTGAAGAAGTATTCAAAATAATTTTAAATAATTTTTGATGAAATATTTGAATTAACGAACTTCCTTTTTTATAGCTGAAAACAGGTCCCGGAACGCCGTTCCGGACCACTCTGGCTGAAAAAAGCACTGTTATTACGTGTTCATTTCACAGGTCATTTTGCTTCAAACCTATGAGCAGATCTAAATAATTCTTCAAGCACATGTTTCATTTCTGTGTTCATTCTCAAGCTGCATAATAAAGTAGTTTTGCTCAAGGAATGATATCAAATGCTTTACTCAGAATCAAATTAGTATCTGACAACTCTTATCAACAAAACTAATATATATTTCTATTGGCGGTGTTAATAAAAATTCGTTCCTTTACTTATTATAGCTGTCTCTGTTGCCGTCGCCATATGGAGATTGTCGTGAGGCCGAAAACTACACGTTCCAGAGATGCATGTTGCAATGCACGGGGAATTTCGTGATGCCCATGTGCAGATGTCGACCGATGCTGTTAGAGTTTGACGGTATATATCTGCATAAGTAATCTATTAGTTTAAATTTATTGTTTGTTTGCTTGTATGTATGCTATTTTGTGTTTGTATGCTGCAAAGAATAATGCAAGGTTAATTTTTTTGTGGGTATATATGTAGAAACTGGTGGCCCGTTATTAGCGCGCAAGACAAAAGCGCGTCGTCAAAAGCGCGCCGTTAATTGAGCGCAGCAAAAATTTCCCGTCAAATGCGCGCCGTCGAAAGCGCGCAGCATATACTATGAGATTGTATACACGTTTTGATGATCGATAAAACTGAAGTTTATGTTGGTAATTTGATACATTCTTCTCAAAGCCGTACTTTACGTTGGCTGGCAGTCTACCAATGTCGACGAAACTTTTCATTAATCCAGCTTCTATTTAAGCAAGTGCCCTTGTCATCAATCCAACTTTTCATGCTTCTATTTAATCAACAATTCTTTTCATCATTCCAGCTTCTATTTAAGCAAGAATGCTTTATCCAATTCAACTTCTAGGCTATTTAAGCAAGAATTATTTTTATCAACCCAGCTTCTATTCAATCAACAATTCTTTTCACCAATCCAGCTGTTATTTAATCAGCAATCCTTTTCATCAGCCCAGCTTCTGTTTAACCAACAATTCTTTTCGTCAATCCAGCTTCTACTTAAGCAAGAATTATTTTCATCAACCCAGCTTCTATTTAATCAGCAAATTTAGAATGCTAAAACGATCAATTACCCATAACGACCATAAACTCACACGTAAACAAACATTAACTAAGCTTACATAAAGAGTTAGCATTGCTGCTTCACATTACTTCGCTCTTGACGACGTATCACGCATGTTTCTTTATTAAATCGCCCACGGGATACCGTTTGCTCCCTGCGCTTACATAAAGAGTTATTTTGCTTCATTACTTCGCTCTTGACCGCGCGCTATTGTCGGCGCACATTTGTCTAGCGCGCAATTGACGCCTCGCGCTTTTGACGGCGCGCTTTTGACGGCCCGCAGTTGTCTTGCGCGCTAATAACGAGGTGCCGTAGAGACTATTAGGCCTACTAATAAGACTTGTTTCACGTATGCGGGAACATCACATAAAACAGATATGTCTGTCCTTCACTGAAGTTGACTATTTGACTGTTTGCCTAAATGGAAGTGGGATTGATGAAAACATTCCAGCATTGAAATAGAAGCTGGATTGATTTAAATAGCCTAGTTTTCCCCCTAAATATAAGCTGGATACCAAGCTGGATGGATGGAACTAAGTTTTCGATTCAATAGAAGGTGGATTGATGAAAATAATTGTTTCAGTAAATAGAAGCTGGATCCATGAGAATATTTAGCACGTTTTAAGAAAGCAGCCTCTTTTGATTAGCCCTAATGGATACAGCTACAGTCGTAGACGAAATGTCTGTCGGCTAGATGTCTGTAGATGAAGTGTCGTAGACGAAAAGTCTGTAGGCCTAGACGAGTTGTCGTGACACCCTTTCTGTGACGTTCGTTTCTTGTCGAAATTAAACGTTCTCGGAAACAGTTTTTCCTCGCACGACAAATGTTCCTCTTCATCGACTGCTTCTCTTCATTTCGTCGGAATGGTTCCGCGACAACTCGTCGAACGACATTTCGTATAACGACACTTCGTATAACGACATTTCGTCTACAAGTGTATCTGTATCCATTACGGCTAATCAACAGAGGCCGCTTTCTTATAGTTTCGCTTAAACGTGCTATATATTCTCAGGAATCCAGCTTCTAATTACTGACAAGATTATTTTCATAAATCCAGCTTCTGTTGAATGGAAACCTATTTTCATCCATGCATCCAGATTGATTTCCAGCTTCTATTGACGGGAAAAATTATTTCAATCAATTCAGCTTCTATTTCAACACAGGAATGTTTTCATCAACCCCACTTCCATTTCGGGAAACAGTTTTTTCATCAATCCAGCTTCCATTTTAAAGTGACAATATCAAATAACTTTGTAGACAAAATGTCGTTCGACGAAATGTCACTCGACGAAGTGTCGTATACGAAATGTCGTTCGACGGGTTGTCGTGACACCATATTGACGTAGGGCCTACCTAGCACAAATTTATTAATATTTTCATTTAGCTGTTCAGCTCGCGACTTCTGGGCAACTTTTGACATGATTTCGCGACCAAGCACTTACGAAATCTGGCAACCCTGAGGAGTGTTCGTCATAAATGAAGTTTATTGGTAGACCTCTAGCAGTCATATTCGACCATCAAGTGACGAATAAGTTTATATAAGCTCATGTGCGGTTAAAATTAACTGAGCCTGTTTTTGTTGGTTGGTTTGGTTGCACCCGTTTTGGTATCAGAAACACTAAGTCTCGGTTGTACGAAGAACCGCAACAGGTTGCTTCTTTTCAAGTTAAAGTAGTTAAATTTTCGGTATTGGACTTCCGGTTGAAGGTCGTCAGTTTTCTGTTTATGGAATAAATTGCGTTTTATCATATACCTGGCTCGAGTCATGTCTAATATTATTGTCTAGAGATTTAACGGGGGGGGGACCTGTAACAGTATGCATGCATGTATGTATGAATGAATGTCTGATCTTATTGCGACCTTGGAGCGCTTGTACAGTCGGTCAGCGCTTCCTGTCTGTACTTCTACATGTCATTAGATTAGATTAGACGGTATAATGTGTAGTTGTGGACTTTGAAACCGGTTCCGCGACAACTCGTCTACCGACATTTCGTCTACAAGTGTATCTTTATCCATTACGGCTAATCAACAGAGGCCGCTTTCGTATGGTTTCGGTAAAACGTGTAACATAGTCTCAGGAATCCAGCTTCTAATTACTGAAAAGATTATTTTCATCAATCCACCTTCGATTGAATGGGAACTTGGTATCCAGCTTCTATTTACGGTAAAAATTATTTCGACCAATCCAGCTTCTATTTCAACACAGGAATGTTTTCATCAATCCCACTTCCATTTAGGGAAACAGTTTTTCATCAATCCAGCTTCCATTTTAAAGTGACAATATCAAATAACTTTGTAGACGGAATATCGGTAGACGAAATATGTGTAGACGAAGTGTCGTATATAGACGCAATGTCGGTAAACGAATTGTCGTGACAGCGTTGAAACCGCAGGCGTTTCTGTCTACGATTTTATAAAGAATAAAACAACTCGCAATACAACAATTTTCGACTGCTTATAAAAGCAGAGCTCTGGAAATTGTCAGGATTCTTTGCCTATGGTAATAGTAGCATCAATAATAAATGAACACTTAATTGAAGAAGTATATCAGAATAGTCATCTTGTACATTTAGTTCCAGGACCTGCATGCAGCCTTGACCAGTACTATGGCTGCGTGACAAAAAGTCTCAAAATGTTTATTACTTCCGGCGAGTGTCGAAAGTGTGATTGTCCACTTCACTGCTATCAACCCACGTATCCATATTCAATATCGACAAGTCCTCTGTCACAGCATTTTCTCAGTTACATGTCGCAAAAGTCGCAGTTCAAGGGACGCAAACTGACGATGTCAAAACTGAGCAAGGAACTCACCTACCTGGATATCTTCTACTCTGAGCTTAACTACATCGACATCCAAACGACTCCAGCCTACGATATACTCACACTGTTTTGCGATATCAGCGGTGCCTTTGGGCTGATTCTCGGAGGCACATTGCTCACTATTGTCGAATTTCTCCAGTTCTTTGTCCAAATATTCAATGAATTTATAACTTCTGCAAGGTTGACTAAAATGCAACGCGGTTGAAAATTGATGCACGAACGTCATAAGTAGGCTAAGTAACTGGCGTAAGGTCGAACACCAGGATCGTTAGATGATGACACGGTATAATTCTGATTCTTTTTGTCTTGTAAATTAAGCCAAATTTGATTTGGTAACTCTTGAAGGACAATATTAGCAACAGCGTGATGGTGATGTTAGACCGATATTGTTTTCGCCATTAAACCATAATGTGTAAAAATGAGCTTGTTCAAGCAGCTGTTAATATAATTATAGCCACTATCTCATATTTCCACTTACTATCAGAACACTTGCACATAATAAACTGTTTTATACATTCTATGTTTTTGGACCTGCTAAGAATATGTAGACTAACTAAATATAGGTATTGGCCATGTGTAAAGTAATTTCCTTAGAAATGGCTGTGTTTTTAATTTCTTTAAAAAAATTCTATATGCATAAAGATTTTCTCAACTGGCTGTTATAAGACCTTTAAAAAGTGCGCCTGAAAATTGGGGTCAATTGGGTGTGGTACTATCGTGTTTAAGACAGTCCAGCATCCCATTTAATTGCCCAAATTCAATAAGCTACCCACTGTTATTTCTCCTTGGTACCCACTGTTATTTCTCGTTAGCTTATTAAATTTGGGCAAATCAATGGAATGCTGGACTGTCACCTGCAGCTGGGAGGTCTGATTGTAAGTAGGCTACAACTAAATAGATTGCATTTCACATTTATAAGCAATTCGCCACAGCGCAAATATGAGCATAAGAAAAAATTGACAAACGGCATTAGGCCTACCTGACAAATTCCTGTAAATAAATTTTACTTTCTTCCATGCAAGAAATCCATCTTCATCGCATGTCTTACTTGTAATTGCAATCATAATCGTAATTGTAATAGTAATGGTAATCTCGAGATTTCTTCAGCGCCCACAAAAGCTAAGTCGCAGGCGCTCAGTCAAAATAAAATATACAATTATAATAATTGAAAATAAAATCGATAGCCAGAGTGTTAAGATACAAAGGGTCAGGCAGGCAGGCATCAGGCTATAGTGTTTAGTGGATGGTGTTTAGAACTGAAGTGTGAGGGAGGCAAGTGGATGACGAGGAATCAGGATAAGATTTGTGAAAGATCAGTGTTTTTAGTTTTGATTGAGGGACTTGTGGATAGAATCTATCCACAATAATAATAATAATAATAATCTATCCGATAGATTATTATTATTATTATTTTTTTTACCCGAGGTATCTATAATCCCTCAGGTGTCAGATATTAATAAGCAATTGTGGCAAACCCCGGTTAGGTAAGAGCACCAGGGATCGTAGGATGGGGGGAGTTCTTCTCTCTCTTCTTCTTCGGGTACCAGGATGGTGAGCGGAATCCTCCCTTCCTCTTTTCCCTGTTCCTGTCCGCGCTGATCGACCTTTCCCGTCGGGCAAAGGGTTTTTCTTGAAGGCCACCGTCGATGCACTCTGACTAACTCAATGAGAAGAACGACTCGAAGACGTTTCAATGATGAAATTCTTATTAACATAAATGTCAACTCGACGACAATCAATTACGACTTAACGGTACAGAACGATCTACTAGCAACTTTAACAACAACTACTACTCAAGTCATCTGACGACTACAAGGCAACTGACAACTGATCCCAACTGATTCGACTCATTCAACTGATCCGACTGATCCGACTGATCGACTCATTTTCTAACAAGCAAACACACGCCCTTATATAACCCCTTAAAGAGCGCGAAACCCAGCCCAGGTCCCGGGGACCTAAGGGGGGACTCAAGGGGTACTTAAGGGGGACTTAAGGGGGGACTCAAAGAGGGACTTTAACATGCATTTCCCATGCATTAGATAGAGGACTTAAGGGGGGACTTAAGGGGGACTTAAGGGGACTTGACTAGGTCAAGTGAGAAAGGCGGAGGAGAGGGGACTTACCTAGGCGAGGAGAAAGCGGCCAACTTCAAAGGCAGCCGACAGACGACGAGCGTCGGCGGAGGGGAGGGGACTTGACTGCGCGAATAGACGGCGGCAAACTACAAAGGCAGTCGACGGACAACAGGCGTCGGGGTGGGAGAGGGGGACTTGACTGCGCGAATAGACGGCGGCAACTACAAAGGCAGTCGACGGACAACAGGCGTCGGGGTGGGAGAGGGGGACTTGACTGCGCGAATAGACGGCGGCAACTACAAAGGCAGTCGACGGACAACAGGCGTCGGGGTGGGAGAGGGGGACTTACAACGTCACACAAACGAACCCAGGGGGGGACTTCGAACCCATGACCCTTCAATTTCGTTACACAATGTTATTATTATTATTATTATTATTATTATTATTATTATTATTATTATTAAATAAATTTGTAACGCGCGAAATGTGAATTTGAGGCGCGACGGATAGCAAGACTAGACCTACAGAGTACAGACGCTCTATAAACACTGGCTGGCACTTTGTATTTTTGATTGCTAAAGCAGTTATTGACTTATTGTGCTATTGTCGCCTTTTATGTCATCAATATTGAGCATAATAAACAACCAGTGGTTGCAAAAAATGACAAAATATTGTTTTAGATAATATCAGGCATAATGAATAATTTTATCCACCCTAGGTCTGTGGCCTACACGGCTGAGGTTGGCTCACGCAACTTTTAAACACTCCCTGGGCCTCTGAACGCTACATAGGAGACTTCGTAAAAACTCTATAATTCGAAGCTTAGCTTATTAAAGTAACTTATTTCAATCACCTATAGATAGGTCTATCCATTAGAACAGCGCCAAACACGTTTCCAAAATACACCATAGGCCTAATTGTGTTTGTCTTTAAACATTTTGTACGTGTACAGAACCCTGACTAACTCAGTCGAGAGCAAACTCATCCATTAACGGTTCTCATCATTATCCGCAAATAGAAAAGCCAAAATCAACTTATTGTAGTCAATCCAAGGGTAAATTTAATTAATAGAAAACGCCAACTTGAAGACTTAAACCTTGTGAGGACGGAGCGGGTATAGATTTCTACCCCAGGGGTTTGTGGGTGTTGATTGCGGAGCAACTGTCGGTAGTTATGATTTGACGTTCCATGTGTTTACAAGTGAAAACCCCTGGGATATTCTGACCCTAACTTACCACAATGTCATGTTGTTTTGTCAGTCCAAAGTGTCATGGGGAAGAAATCTACCCCACTTCGTCGTCAACGTCGAGATGCTTGTTCGTTCATAATGAAGATGCATTTTTACAATAATTAGCCCATTATTAAGCTGCAATTAGAAATAAAGTGTTGATTCTACTACGGATTTGAGTTGTGATACGTGTCTAATTGTGGATAGTTTACTTTCCAAGATGGCGGAAAATATGACCGCGAAAGCAAAAAAATATGTAGGCTATAATTATTTATTATTTTCACCTTATATAGGCTGCAGTAACAAATAAATGATCAATAAAATGGTCAGGGTCAAGAAATCGAAATATCGCAGTGGCACTAAGATGGCGGCCGTCAAGAAACCCGTGAAGGCCGTCAGAAAACCCGTGAGATGAGGTATAGCCATTTTTCTGTTTTGGCGGCCATATTGGCTGCCATCTTGAAAAGCAACATTCATTCGACAGACGATCCAAAAATGTTAATTTTTTTATTTCCATTTGAAAGATGGCGTCCATGTGCTTGTAAAAAAATCTTTCACAGTAACCAGCTGGAGTTTAATTTCTTGCAATTTTTTTCACTTTCACATTTAATTGAAAATACATCAAATACAACAATTTCATGGATGGGAAAATTATTCCGTCATTTAAAGCTTTAAGAGGTTCAAGAAGTAGTAAGTATGTAACTTTGGCCGAAACAGTGGTTCTTTCTGGAATAGCAGGCCTACGCAAAAAACTTTCGGTGGCCAGGTTTAGTTGGGTGGTCAGGTTTACCACGATTCACCCTACAACCGATTAGTGTTTCTTGCAATAGTGTCGATTGTCGCACAGATCTGCGTGCTAACCTTAAGCTATGTCGAAGCAAGGGACATCATTTGAATCTAATGACGAGCAAGCGAATGAAGGTTCAGATTGTCAGCTAATGCAAGAAAGTGTTTAGGAGTTCAGCTTAGTTTTTACTTTTGTCTATAAATTATAGGCCTACGTGAAAGCACAGATAAACCGAACGACGAAATGTTAACGCACGTGGCTATTATCTATTAGGACTTGATAAACTATTATCGGTTGCAACAATATTTCAGCAAAAAAGAAAATTATCTCATTACCTGACGAAATGATAAATCTTCATTAAATCGAACGCTTCAAATCGATTGAATGACTGACTGGTTTATGAACCAAGTGTCCAAACACTTTCCGTAGTTAAGTAAGCTGCGAAGGCATGCAGCAAGTTTTGCCTAACGCGTCATATCCTTCATCAGTGGAGCGTGATCCTCATTATTATATGAGCGAACGTTGGCATAGACTGGTCTGTTATCCGACGGCGCAGTTGAGGTCGGACTGAAGCATTCTGAGTCCATGCCGACGAACTATGAACCAAGGCAGGTCCGCAAAGATTGAATTACAGTAATCGAAGCGCCTCAGGAAGAGGAATGCACGAGTATCTCTGCGGTACTACACGGCAGATTGCGCCTAATGACAAGCATTGGACGCATTTGATAATTTATGTCAAAACATGCTGTAAGTTCATGGAACCTGCCATTGAGAGTCCACTGTCCTGTAGGACCACTGTCCTGGACGACGAGTTGCTAGTTACAGTCTCGACATAATCACTTTTTCGTCAACCCTTTGTAACACGTCCTTTTGTGTGTCTGTCCAGATGGATTGCGTCTTCGTCTGGTTCAACCGGAGCCAATGGGGGACTCTGTGAGTAGTTCCTTTAAGCGGCGATAGGCGTCGCCAGTATGTGATGTGGTCAAATTTTAGACAACTTTAGCGTAAATAAACCATAGACATCATATATTAAATGTAAGATGTCTATGAAATAAACCTACCGCACAACAGAGCACACATTTTACCTAGAGTAGCCAAACTATATCCCATCCTGGCGCCACCTATAGTTACAGAGTCCCCCATTGGTAGACATAGAAGATAGTACTTCTGCCATGTACCCGCGCTCACAGCAGTGGTGGCAATAAATTGTCTGTGCATAATGTGCAGTAGCGGCCCGAATACTGAGACTTATGATCCGCCAAATGGAACTGGTGCCCATGCCCGCAGCCGTACAGTGTGAGTAATAATGAGTACATGGCCATCATCATCATCATCATTAGTAGGCTATGTCCAGAAAAGATTTGAGCCAATCCAGACGTGAAACGCTGATTTCGTATGAGGTGCTGAGGTCTTCCACTAGGGTCTCTATCACGATCGACCGTGCAATGGCTATAACTGCGCACTTTTTACATATTGGTATACAACACCTTCGCCCAAAGATCAATTGCATAGCATCACAAAAACAGTAACTCGTCAACAAATTCACGACAGAAGAAAGTTTTGACGGAGAAGATAGAATAAACCGTTCAGTCCTTCCCAATCCAAACCGACCAAGATGGCACTGTGTAAGCAACTAATTTATGTTTCATGCTTTTTGTAGGTTTTAATTCTGACGAGAAATACCGTTCAACAGAGGTCGATAAATAATTCATCTGGTGGAATAGTTCCATGGTTCATGCAATGCTCTAGAAATCCCTGCTCCATTTCAAACAATTCATCGCATATTCCACATCCATAAGGTCTTGCCATAAACGGTTTCTTGTTTACCAATGACTTCATTTTGTTTCCAGTATGAGTTCTCATGTGACTCTTCAGATTACTACCACGGGAAAATGATCTCTGACATAACTTGCAAATGTATGGTTTTTCTCCAGTATGAGTTTTCCTGTGTCTCGTCAGATCACCATTCTGTGCGAATGATTTTAGACACACCTGGCATTTGTATGGTTTTTCTCCCGTATGTACTCTCAAGTGCGTTTTCAGTTGACTGTCTTGCGCAAATGATTTATGACAGAACTATGCACATATATAGTCTCTCTCGTCTCTCTCCAGTATGAGTTCTCATGTGAATCTTCATATTATAAACTCGTGCAAATGATTTATCACATAACTCACATTTGTATGGTTTTTCACCATAATGTACTCTCATGTGTGTCTTCATGGTAGAAACATCTGCAAATGGTTTCTGACAGAACTGGCATAGATATGGTTTCTCTCCAGTATGAATTCTCATGTGCGTTTTCAGATTAACATTTTTGGAAAATGATTTATCACATAACTCACATTTGAATGGCTTTTCTCCAGTATGAGTTTTCATGTGACTCTTCATATTACAAACATGTGCAAATAATTTTTGACATAAATCACATTTATATGGTTTTTCTCCAGTATGGATTTTCATGTGACTCTTTCTTTGACTATGATTCTTAAATGATCTATGACATAGTTGGCATGGATACGGTTTTTCTCCAGTATGTACTCTGACATGCATCTTCAAAGATGAAATCTCTGCAAATGATTTCTCACAAAACTGACAATTGTACAGCTTTTCTCCAGTGTGGGTTCTCATGTGCTTTTTCAGATAAACGCCATGGGCAAATGATTTCTGACATAACTGGCAAATGTAAGATTTCTTTTCTCCTGTATGAGTTTTCATGTGGCTGGTTAGATTACTATGCTCTGAGAATGATTTCTGGCATAATTGGCATTTGTATGGTTTCTCTCCAGTATGGGTTCTCATGTGAATCTTCAGAATACCACTACGGGCAAATGATTTCTGGCATAACTGGCATTTGTATGGTTTCTCTCCAGTATGGGTTCTCATGTGACTCTGCAGAATACTACCACAGGCAAATGATTTCTGGCAAAACTGGCATTTGAATGGTTTTTCTCCCGTGTGGGTTTTCATGTGCATTTTCAGATGATGGCCATGGGCAAATGATTTCTGACAAAAGTGACAATTGTAAGGTTTTTCCCCTGTATGAGTTTTCATGTGTTTAGCTAGATTACTATGCTGTGAAAATGATTTTAAACACAGCTGGCATTTGTATGGTTTCTCTCCAGTATGGGTTCTCATGTGACTGTTCAGATTACCAATTTGGAGAAATGATTTCTGACATAACTGGCAAGTGTGTGGCTTTTCTCCTGTATGGGTTCTCATGTGTCTTGTCAGATTACCATTTAGGGAAAACGATTTCTGACATAACTGGCAACTGTATGGTTTTCTCCTCTGTGAATTTTCATGTCTCTGGATAGATAGCTGTGATCTGCGAATGATTTTAGACATACCTGACATTTGTATGGTTTCTCTCCTGTATGAGTTCTCAAGTGAATCTAGAAAGAAAAACGTTTGGTGAACGATTTCTGACATAGCTGGCATACATATGTTTTTCCTCTTATGTTATGGCTTTTCAAGTGCTTATATGCCTATACAGATTACTGCTACTTTCAAATAATTTCTCACATAACTTGCATTTGTATGGCTTTTCTCCCGTGTGGGTTTTCATGTGGCTGGTTAGATTACCATTCTGTGTGAATGATCTTAGACACACGTGGCATTTGTGTGGTTTATCTCCAGTGTGTTTTCTCATGTGTGTTTTCAGGCTAGCACCTTGTCGATACGAGTTCTCACATAAATGTTATTTGTATGGCTTCTCTCCGGTATGAGTCGTCAAGCGAATTTTGAGATGGCCAACCCGCTCGAACGACTTGTTACAGAATTTGCATTTGTGTTGCTTCTCTCCAGTATTACATCTCATAAGTTCTATTCAGTAGGTCAGTTGAATGAAACAACATAGAGTTGTATGCATATGTTTCATGAAATGAATAATTATTTCTTGTCGGTTTCAGGCTTCTTCTTTATTGAAACTACAGAAGAAAAAAATTGTCATATTAAAGTTACTTGAGTTCTTCCATATTTAAATAATCAAATTAAAATATTATGCATTAGAATTGTAAAGCATAATATAAATTCTTCATGTGGAATGGTCAGCACCAATCTATGACCACAAGTGCAGGAGCCAATCACTTCTGCTGCTGTTGTGCAGATGTTACATGCAATAACTTATAAACTTTTATTTTAACTGTGACTAGCTTTGATGATGTGCCATATTTAATTCACCCAAATCTAACTTCTCAAATGGTTAATTAATTAGTAAAGAAGACAGAATAAAGATATATGACTTGAAAGATATTTCGTAAAACCCTAGTCGAAAAGATTTTGTGCTTGTGCAATCACATCAAAGTTGGACATAAGTTACAGAATGAATTCTTAGTAGGTGCTATTGTTAGTTATTGCTATCTTAATTATTACATCATCATCGCCATCTTCATTGTTTTATTATTATTCAAATGCTCAGAAACTTATTTTCTCCTAATATATGACTGAACCGTAAAAAGCACTATTTAAAATATAAATAAGAATAAAATAAAATCTGAGATGAGAACTTGTAAATTGTTAGTCTAATATTGCTGAAGGTCAATACTGAAGCAAAACCTTTGTGGAACCCAAATTCCTGAGGCTAAGGAGGAATCTGACAAACAGCCTAACGAGTGTTTAGTCGAGATCCGAAGGCCAAACAGACTGGAGATATGTCTTCAATTGTTTCCAAACAATAGTAAAGGAAAAGAGAATGATGCCACAAAGCCAGTAGTAGTGAATTCCACTGACAAGGACAGTGTGCAAAAGGTACAGGAACCAAGCAGTGTCACGACAATTCGTCTACACACATTTCGTCTACCGACATTAAGTCTACAAAGATATTTGATATTGTAACTTTAAAATGGAAGCTGGATTGGTGAAAAAATTATCCCTAAATGGGAGTATTAATGAAAACATTCCTGTGATGAAATAGAAGCTGGGTTGATCGAAATAATTTTTCCCCTAAAAAAATACCAAGCTGGATGCAATGAAACTAAGTTTCCATTCAATATTGTATTGTATTCAAACATACAAAGCGCCTCTCATAGGGTGAACTAATAGAAGCTGGATCGATGAAAATAATCTTTTCAGTCTAGAAGCTGGATTCCTGAAATATTGCACGTTTTAGCAAATCTATAAGAAAGTCTGTTGATAGCCGTAATGGATACAAACAACTTGTAGACAGTAGACAAAGTGTCTGTAGACGAAGTGTCGTAGACGAAAAGTCTGGAAGTTGTCGCGTAAGGAACCAAGCATATCTCTCTGGTAAGCTCAAAAGCTAGCTAAAAGAAGATGATCTTAACGTATCCTGGTGGAAACAAAATTAAGTCGAATGAAGAAGTCAGCAAGGCATAGCAAACAATCTACTTCTTCATCGTTCTGAAAATTCTTGCTATCAGTCCCTCTGGAAACCATGCAGGAACCTAAAGTGGAAATTTACGCTATAAATAAACTGCTATAAATTGAAATTGGTGGCAGTAAATAACAGCTATGTAAGTAAGAAGAACATAAACAAAGACGTGAAATTAAATAGTCATCCATTGGAAACTGACAGTTTTTGGGGTAAAACTGCACTTTAGCATGTTTAATTATGTCGTTGAACAAATTATGTATCCTGTATTTTAGTATATTTAATTATATCATCAATGATTTTCTTGATAACTGTCATCATTCATTCATTCATTCATTACAGAGATTTATATAGCACCCCTTTAAGGTTACTACTCAGAAGCGCTCCCAACTCAACCCCGGCTGAAAAGGACAGTCTTAAGGTTGCAACAGAATGCAACAGAACAAACCTTAGACATAAGGCATAATGCTAATGGGAGCCCATTCGATACCATGGGCCCAGCAACAGAGAAAACGTGATGCTCTCTAGAGGCAGTTCGCACGCAGGGAACGAGGAGTTCACCCTGTGTGGAGGAACAGAGCGCAGCGTCCCTGCACACCCAGGGAAGAGCGAGAGATCTCTGGTAAATATACAGGAGCTCCACACCAAAGCAGAAACTCAGTACACGATCCGCTGCTGGATGGGGAACCAATGCAGGACATCCTGCATATAA
>JACEVL010002111.1:0-20582 GCA_020284085.1 Aporrectodea caliginosa
ATAAGCAACTGGTAGCGACGCTTTAGATTCGATAGTTTTATATAACTGCGTCCTTTGCATATCCGACGGTGTAACGTGCGGCATAAACCACGAGATTTTCGCGACGTCGACTTTTCCCGCATCCGCAGCTGCGAGTCTAAAGATGGCGTCGTCGTCTGATTTACGAACAAGCGTTAGCGTGTGCTTCAGTCCGTATACTATTTTGTCGTAATCTTCGCAAAATCCGAAAATATGGCTAAGTGGCACGATGAAACTAAACGTTCCTTTAGTAGTTGGCTTCTGAATTAAATACGCCTGTCTGATCGCGAAACCCGCATTATCCGCTATCACCGCGGTCGCTGTTGTATCTTTTGTCCAAAGCTGGTTAAGGCCTTGGGCAACAGCGAAATCGTTCGGATATTTCAACAAACCCATCATGGTCGTCTCTTGTCCCGGGTGATATATCGTTTCCATGTCTTGACCCGATAGGGAATATCCGATTTGACTGAAAAGGTGCATGAGCCCGTTGTTGACGATTGCTGCCGCGTCGGCGTTAGCGTATGCGGTATTCATACCATCGTTTTTGACAAACCTACCTTCGATCAGCAAGTAAGACTCGGAGGGATGACAAAATAAATCTTGGGTTTCTATATTTATACGAATCTCACCGGTTGAGTTAAGATCCTTTCTAGCTACTGACTCGTATTCGTACCATTCATATTTTTCAATTCCTTCGTCGACTGACGAGGCTTCTGTAAAGTTTAGAATATCAGATTGCATTTTAATTATGAGAGATTATATTTTTAAGTAGTTATCGCGCGAGTTTCAATCCCGCTCCGTTGTTGCGATGTCTCACGAGATCTCGAATGGACACGGCATTCGAAGAAAGTCCGTTACCGGCTAATATATTATTAATATTAGTTCCAGCATTGAGCCCCACGCCGTTATCGATTAACCTCGCTAAGATAGCGGCATTCTCTCGAGTAAGCGTCGGTGGTGGTACCTCTCGATTTTCGACTGCGCGCGGTGACAGTATCGACGATGCTAAAAGTTTTGCGGCGGCTTTATCTACCAATCTTTTACCGGCTTCTACGGCGGTATTCTTTTGAAGAATGTGTTACCCAAGATGCCTACAGAGGATGTTGAATTACCTTTGTATCTTGAGTCTGTTGAAAGCATGTTTGCTTTGTATCAGGTACCTGATGATCTGAAATGTGCTTTGTTAATGCCATTCTTTTCTGAGAAAGCCAAGAAGTTGGTTAGGAGACTTCCGGCTGATCAGATGAACACTTATGCAAAGTTGAAAGCTGCTTTGTTACGTGAATTTCGTTTAACACCACAGCAGTATCGAATGCAGTTTGTTAAAGCTGAAAAGCTTGCTACTGAGTCATGGATGCAATATGCAACTAGACTCCGCACTTATCTCAGATTTTATCTTGAATCCAGGGAGGCAAATACTTTTCAGAAACTCCAGGATTTGTGGGTTGCAGATAGAATGAAAGAGTGCATGTCATTTGTGGTTAGGTCCCATGTTGTGGCCAAGGAAGGCGATGGTTGGCTTGACCCAATTCGTTTGGCTGAATTAACAGACATTTTTTCAATAAACATGTCTGAGAATCCAAATTTTAGGGACACTTCTGTCAAATTTCCACCAAAGTTTGGGGAGAGAAAATTATTTCAAAATGGTCAAGGGGATTTCAGGGATTTTGAAAAGAAACCCAGTTTTTCAAAGTATAATGCAAGGGGAGCACGGGATGTCCTGGGAGTGACTAGAGGGGATACACAAGGAAAATCTGAGAAACCTAAATGTTACATTTGTCTGTCTGATCAACACCTTAAAGCAAATTGCCCAAGAAATAAGGGAAAACCAAAAACACTTGAGGCAAAGGTCAGCCACGTGGTGGTTGAGAACGAGGTAAGGGAGGCAAATGTATGTCATGTTATGGTTGAACAGGATAAAGATGAAGAGTGGTTTGAACGTGAAGGTTTTTGTAATCCTTGGGAAGTGGAATATGGTCCTTTTGATTATTTCAGGAAGTCAGAGTTTAGTCTTGGGGACAGAGAATCTGAACTTCGAAGGGTGAGAATGGAGAAGAAGGAAGAAGAGGTTGATGTAGAATTAAGCTCTTTGTTTACTCTGAATGTGGCTACTGAAAATGTTTCTGCAGTTAACACTGGTATGACTTTATCATCCATACCTAAAGTTAAATTACACATTGGTAATGTTCCATGTGAGGCAATGTTAGACTCAGGCAGTGAAATTACAGTGGTAAACAAAAGGATGCTACCCAAGACTGTAGAAGGCAGTCAACCTCTGGGCAAAGTTAAATTGCGGGGAGCTTTTGGAGTCCAAAGTGAAGCTGACATTATGAATTTGCCCTGCACATTGATTTCTGACAAAGGACATAATAAATTTTCAGTACTGTTAACTTGTGCTGTAACTGATCAACTAATGGTAGATACGGACTGCTTACTGACTTTAGATGATTATAAAGCCTTGACACAGAGTCAGACTGTATATGACTTTGAGTTAATGACTGATGAGGGACAGACAATAGCCCCAGAATTAACTGCTGACTCTGATTTATCTATAGTTGGACATGACGACTTGGAGGTGAGGAAGGTATTACAGGTGGAGGACAGGTCAGGTAGAGTGACATCAGTGGGAGAAATGAATGCTGAGGGGTTACCTACTGTAAACAGTTCTAGTGAAATCCTTACTGAGGAGGGGGCAGATGCATTTGAGGAGTATGATGATACTCAACCATTACTCAAGGCAGCTGAGCAGATGAGAAAGGAACAATTGGAAGATGATGGATTGAAGGAGTGCTGGACAAAAGGAGAGAAAAGGGAAAATGGATTTTATATTAGAGCAGTGGATAAACTGTTGTTCCACAAGGATAATATTGATAGAGAAATGGTTCAACAGGTGGTTGTGCCAAGGACAAAGATCAAAGAAATTTTGGAGGTAGCTCATGACTGTGCATGGGGAGGTCACTTTGGTTCAAGGAAAACTAGCCAAAGAATTAAGCCTTCATTCTTTTGGCCTGGCATGAACAAGGAAATCAAGAAATATTGTCAGAGCTGTACTGCTTGTCAGTTAAGAAGGAGGAAAACGGTTAAAGATCGGGTTCCGATTACACCAGTAGTTAGACCAGCCAATGCTTTTGAAATAATAAATTGCGACATCATTGGACCGTTTGAGCAAGTCTCAACAGGTTATAAATATGTGCTTTGCTTGGTGGATCAGTGTTCAAGATGGCCAGATGCAAGACCTTTAAGAACAATTAGTGCTGAGGCTATTTGTGAAGCCTTACTGGAAATGTTTTCTTATACAGGTGTGCCTAAGGTTCTTGTCATGGATAGGGCAGCAAGTTTTAGAGGAAAGCTGATGAAGGAATTCATGAAAAGACTTGGATGTGCACCCAGATTTAGTTCCCCATATCATCCAGAGGGAAATGCTATTGTAGAGAGGTGGAACCAAACTCTCAAGAGTATGCTTCATCAGGTAGTGAAGAAGAGACCAAAAGGATGGGAGAAAGAATTGCCATATCTGTTGTGGGCTTATAGGGAGGTGCCAAATGCCACCACAGGAGTAAGTCCTTTCATGATGGTTCATGGACAGCTCGGTCGTGGACCACTGACCATATTGAAAGAAACCTGGACAGGGGATCAATTCTCCTTGGGAACTAGCAGATACTAGCAAGTACATGCAAAGATTGAAAAATCAACTGCAGTTAACGAAAGAGATAGCTGAGGAACATACTGAGAATGCTCAAGAGCGTTATGCACATTATTACAACCTAAGATCGAAGGATAAGACATTTGAAGTGGGAGATGAAGTAGTGATTTTAGAAAAGGATCGCAATGATAAGCTGAGTTCTGGTTGGGTTGGACCATGCACCATTGCAAAGAAGGTTTCTGCATACAGCTACATTGTACAGTTGCCAGATGGTAGTGAGAGAACCTTGCATGCTAACTACTTGAGGCAGTTTAATCCGAGAGTTGGTGCTGTTGGTTTGATATGTGAAGGGGAGGAAGACTTTGGTCAGATTGAATGTCAGCCTGGAAATGACTTGACTGATGTGACGGACAAGACCAATGTTTTGGATCAGATTGATCTAGAGCATTTAAATTTGAAACAGCAACAGGAATTAAGAGCTATTTTAAATAAATTTCCATCGCTCTTTGATGATAAACCGGGATTATGTAAAATGGGAACTCATTCGATAAGGTTACAAGGTGATGTCTGTCCACGAAGACAGAAACCTTATAGAGTACCCCAACTGTTCAAGGAAGAGGTTGACCGTCAAATCAATCAGCTGTTGGCTGATGGATTGATTGAAGAGTCCAACAGTCCATGGGCTCATCCTATTGTTTGTGTACGAAAAGCAGATGGTAAAAGTCTTAGATTGTGTTGTGATTTTCGTGAAGTTAATTCTTTTTCTGTATCTGATTGTTTTCCTATGTGTCAAGCTGAGGATTTAATTAATCAGGTAGCTAGTGCTCATTACATTACAACACTTGATTGTTCTTCGGGTTATTGGCAGGAGAGTTCGAGGGAACTTACTGCGTTTGTAACGCATAGAGGGATGTATCAGTGGTTAAGAATGCCGTTTGGGTTGAAAGGAGCCAGTGCAACTTACCAGCGGGTTGCCAATAAGATTTTGGAGCCACACACTGATTATGCAGATGCGTACATTGATGACTTTGCAGTTCATTCTAAATCTTGGGGTGATCATTTAAAACACTTGGATGGTGTGTTGACATCAATTAGTAACTCAGGTTTGACATTGAAACTTTCTAAATGTGTGTTTGCTAAGCCTAAAGTTAAATGGCTAGGACATTTGTTGGGTTCTGGTGTTAAGGAGGTGGTTCAGGATAAGATTAATGCCATTCAGAATATCCCTCCACCAACGACCAAGAAGGAACTCAGACAGTTTCTTGGGTTAGCAGGATATTACAGGTCGTTTATCCCTGACTATGCAACTATTGCTCTGCCGTTAACTGAATTAACCAAGGGTAACAAGTTGTTTCATTTAGAGCCTCACAGTAGAGCGTACGAAGCTTTTGTGAAGTTGAAGCAAGCATTAAGTAGTTCTCAGGTTTTGATTGCTCCGGATTTTTGTAATCCTTTTATTATTCAGACAGATGCATCTGATTATGCAGTAGGAGTTTGTTTGGCTCAAATAAAAGATGGTTTTGAAAGGCCCATTGCCTTTGCATCAAGAAAATTATCTATAACACAGCAAAAGTGGAGCACTATTGAAAAAGAGAGTTATGCTGTAATTTTTGCTTTGCAAAGGTTTGAACATTACGTGTTGGGAGCTAAAATACTCTTGTATACTGATCATAATCCATTGAAATACTTAACTGCCTGTGCACCTAATAATTCGAAGTTGACTCGTTGGGCCTTAGCTTTGCAACAGTTTGACATTGAAGTTAGGCATAGGAGTGGAACATCAAACAAAAACTGTGATGCATTATCAAGACTCTTTTGAAATATAATGCTGCTATGTCGTCAGGGCTGATGTTTTGTTAAAAAGAATCGAATTAATGTAACTAATGGTTTGATTGCCTATTGCTTATTGACTTGATCATAAGACTAGTCTAAGTCAAGTTGATTTGTTTATGTTATTGTAGGCTCGGTGAGCCGGTGTTAATAAGACTTTATGTTGAAAGGTTTTATTGGATGTGTAAACAGGTTATTGTGGTTTTGTGGGGTTTATGTTTTGACACAGCTTTTATTTTGTTTGAAATGTGTATTGTTAACTATTCTGCAAGCCAATGTTCTGGTAAGCTGACCTTATTAACGTTAAAGTTTTCCCAGAACATTGTCTTAAAAGAGGGGGGCGTATGTCAGGTTCTGGTCTCAGAGGTTTATGAACTTACTTATTTTTTTAACGAGATTTGAGCTGGGAACGAGTGTAAGAGAGAGTGGAAGATGGCGAATTATGACAATTGTGAAACACAACGAGAAATTTAATAAATCTATTAAAACTTGATGTTTAAAATCAACATCGGTCTTCGACTTAGAAGTTACTCGCTACAACACTATTAGGCCTATTGTTATTCTAGTGTATATCTAATATTAACCTTACATATTTATGACTGCATTGCAAAGCTCACATTCTTCCCGCCATTTGTAAACAGTTTTCTTTATTGTTTCTAACACAATTGATATAAAAACAGCTATATCTGAGGCTTATCGATACCTGCGCTAAAATGAGTCGTCGTCTACGATTATATGCATACAGTAAACCAAGCCCTTCGTTTGATTCAAGAAATCGGTGAGGAGACTTCTGTCGAATCGGAAGTCAATGATAGTGAGGCCTTTGTCTCAGATATCGGAATACAAAACCTGTCTGTTGAGGCAAGTAGCAGTTCTTCTGTTTCAAGTGTCGAAAATGATCAGTGGACAAGACGAACCGTTAGCCATTCCAAATCCTGAAGTTCCTCCCTGGAAGTGTGCGTGCATGTGGTCGACGGTTTCTCGTGGTCAAGGACGAGATCGTGGTTACAGATGAGGTCGCTCATCATTTCAACATCGTGACAGCACAAATGCAGCAGCTACAGAAACCAGGGAAGCATCAAGGGATGGCAATGTCTGGATTTTGATTTCACCGATGATGCACCTCGTGGAATGCTAAGCAGTCAGAACGTGCTCCGCGAAGTTTCAGGACTAACGCTGTTTGCGACACAACAAATAAGAAAAGATTCTATTTTGATCGCGATTCAACTTCTGTTGATGATAGTATAATGCGTCACATCATCCAACGATGCACTGAAACAGAAGCACGAGCGTGTCTGGGAGACGACTCATGAGGAACTTGACGTCTCTATCGCTTGAGGAACTTGACGTCTCTAAATAGTACCTTCAGGCACTTTAGGGGAAGCATAAATAAATTAAAAGTTTAACATTCTGAAAGCTTATTACAATGATATAAGTAAATCATTCAGTTATTTTCATGACTCGTGCAAAAACGCGCGGCGCTTCTACGGCGGAAGATTCCGCCACGCAGCGCATGAAGAAATAACTTCTGCGGCGGAAAGTGTTTAGCATTTTATTTAATGACGACACTAACCCTAATCCTGACCCTAACCGACCCTCACGACGCCAATTGATATAAGTAACACAGTTTGGACAATGCGCATACGCCGAAGACTACGCATGCGCAAAGGTCTCTTGCCGCGGAATTGTATCACAAATAATTATTACTCATGGGGTGGAATTTTACACTGCAGAAGAATTATCCTTCAAAAATATATGGTTTCTAAATTCTATAAATGAATCTGTATGGGTCAAAAATGACCCATTCCGACGTTTTAGGTGGTAGAAAGAGCCGACGTTCTAGTGTTAAGACCAGATCGTCGAACGAGAACACAAGTGTCGAATGATAAATTAGTGCAGTCTTAATGGCCTAAGACGTCATATTCCCCAGTTACGACGACATTCTTTAATATTTCAAACCGACAAACGCAGTATAATTACAATTCAGTGTAAACGGATGATCACAAGATGTTAGAGGAGTCGAATTTAATATTAATCCTGCTTCTTAATGCTCTGCATACGACAGCCATGCAAGGCGCCCTTCACGTCCTACATCTCATTATATCAACGCTTCGGGCGAATGATAGGCTCAGTGTACCTTTGGGAGGGTTGCGGGAAGAGATCCCGCTTCCTAATGCTCTTCATGCCAGGGATGTTATCACTACTCTACGGACGTGTACGTTGGCCCGACAGTGGTGGATCGAGATCTCTTACTGTGCATTATTTCACTAAATGACGTAATGTTTTCGTTTGCAGACACTTAACATGGAAATAGGCTAGCGCAGAGCGCCTCTGAGTAGCCATCTTGAAGAGGCGCTATATAAATTATCTGGCAATGAATGTGACAGTGTACCTCCTATACGCCACGTCTAATCATGCTCACACATCCATCGAAGCCGCCGTCCAAGCTGCTGTGTGCAACAGAGTTAAGTGCACCCTATCACTGGCTCCCATATCATTGTGGTGGTCTCCTGGAAGAGTAGCGGAGCGTAGAACTGTGAAGGACTAGGGGCCTACAGTTCAAATCGGTATTGGGAAGATGCAGAAGGTACGTCACCCTTGATCCACTGGAGACCTCACACTTATTCCTGCCGATCTCGAAAGAAGCTGGAGTTTAAATTTGGGTTATCTATGACAAATAAAGAACGAAAAAACTTTATTTTGCTAAAACATTTCAACCTTAACAGAATCACTACCAAAAGAACTGACTATGCGTGAAATCTTCGATGCAATTACTTTCTGATTGCATTTGCGGAAGAGTAAAAGCGTGAGAGTACGACTATGTAAAACATGAATTAAAATTAGCTTTCAGTGGTTTAGGCGCCACTGGGCGCCTAAACCCTTCGTTACGCCACTGTACTAAAGCTCTTACTTTGAATACAAAACTGATACGAATGAATTCATTCATACGTAGGCTATCATAGATTGACTAGCTCTAGGCCTACTGTAACAGTACACACTTATATTTTTATTCCTTGTTAACCCTTTGGAGGTGAGGTGGGGTATGACACACCCCACAGCTATTTTACGCTGCTTTTTCTACGGAAAACGTAGAGCCAGCTTGGATTATTTTTGTCTACCTTAGTGAATGTGAAATACGGACATTTTAGGACACTTTCAGGTACTTTTGGACGCCATCTTTGGTTTTTTTTATTGCATATTAAAGTGAAATTAGAATTTTTCGTATACATATTGATTTTAATGAATTAAAAAAGTAACTGCACAGTGCCGAAAAAATTGAGCGATTATAAGATATTACTGCATATAGTGTAGCATCGATGCAAAATTGATCCATTACGGGTATTATGTCACGTGTTCCCAAATGTTACATCTTTCGAGGGCCATGAAGATGCCATTGCAAAGGACCGCTTTGATTTTGAGCGCCACCACGCTGGCCATATCAATTATGATTGAAAACTGTTATTTGTTCCTGAAATCACCAGTTTAGCTGATAATTGGTTACATAACTATAGTTTAGCTCACAATTTATGTTATGTAGTTGATATTGCGACCTGCAAGTAATTATATGTATTGGGGTATGTCAGACCCACCTCACCTCAAACGTTACAATGCTTCACCTCACCTCCAAAGGGTTAAACAACGTCAACTACGTCAAATATTTCAGGTAATTTCTGGCTTAGGCATTTCTTTCTTCGTAGACTCGAAGATCGCGAAAATGTGTTTTACAAACCCGACACGGGATTGTTTCTCTCCATTTCGGGTTCATTCATGAGATTGATCTCTGCTAAAACTGGAATTTGTATGGCTGTTCTGAAACATAGTTTCCAACATAATTTTGCAGTCTGTAAACGTTTGAAACTGATTTTGCAGACTTCAGTTAGACAATGAGTGGATTTTTTCATGACCGCTCAAACCCGATGAGCATGAGAACGTTTTCTGGCATGTCTGGCAAAGGTATGGTTTCTCTCCAATATGTCTTCTCGAGTGAATCTTTAGATAACCTTTAGTACAAGTTTTAAACTGACATAATTGGCAGTGGTGTGGTTTCTCTCCAGTATGAATTCTTGCATGACTTTTCAGATGAGAGGATCGGATAAACCGTCTTTGACATGTCTGGCATTGGTATGGTTTTTCTCTAGTATGGGTTCGATCATGGTCTCGCAGTTGAGAAGATCGGGCATAACTTTGTTTACATACTTGACATTGGTTAGGTCTCTCTCCAGTATGGATTCTAACATGAATTTTTAAATTCGAAGATGTGGAAAATGTTTTTTTACAATCAATACACAGAAATGGTTTCTCTTCATGGTGGGTTTTTTCATGAGTTTTCAGACCTGACATGCTTGACACTGTTTTCTGACATTCCCGGCAAAGATAAGGCCTCTCTCCAGCATGCTGTCTCATATGAATTTTTAGACAACCTTCATAGGCAGATTTAAACTCACAAAACTGACATTTGTACGGTTTCTCTCTATTATGAATTCTTGCATGACGTGTTAGATTTGAACATGTGGAAAAGCGTTTTTTACATACTTGACATTGGTAAGGCATCTCTCCAGTGTGAATTCTTGCATGATGACTTAGATGTGAAGAATGAGAAAAACGTTTTTGACATACTTGGCATTGGTAAGATTTCTCTCCCGTATGAATTCTTGAATGAATTGTTAGATTTGAAGATTGAGAAAAACGTTTCTGGCATAATTGGCATTGATAAGGCGTCTCTCCAGTATGGATTCTTGCATGATCTACTAGATGTGAAGATTGTGAAAAATGCTTTTGACACACCTGGCATTGGTAAGGCCTCTCTCCAGTATGGATTCTGACATGGTTCTGTAGAAAGTAAGAACGAGAAAATAATTTTTTACACACTTCGCACTGAAACGGTTTCTCTCCAGTATGGGTTCTAGTGTGTGTTTGCAGACTCGAAGAGTATGCGAATGTTTTCTTACATACTAAACAAAGATATGCCTTTTCTCCTGTATGGATTCTCATGTGCCTTTGTAGGTCACAGGTGTAAGTAAATATTTTTTTACAAACATCGCATTCGTGTGTCTTTGCTTTGGAATGACTTTTCTTCTTTTCCTTTGTGTGATTCCTTTGTGTGACTCCAGCACAAATGATTTCTTACATAGCTGGGAACTTTCTATCTTTCCTTGTGCTGCATTTCCGGTGGAATATCCTAACGAATGTTTGGAAGAAATGCTTTCAGACATCGTTGATGATCATGAATTGTCTGATCGTGTGCACCATCTATGATTTTTGCACAAAGCGAGAGTTGAAAACACTGAATCTCTTGCAAGTTTCTGTGGACTGAAGTTATTCTCCAACCTTAAGTTGCTGGCCTTTTTCAGAATGAATCTCAAGAAGCATTCTGCAGAAATCAAAAGCTTTACTTTTACTTTTCTCTTGCGTTTATTTATTTATATTAACCTAAAAAACACCAAACTGTAATATAAAATACATAAACGAGATAGAGAATAAGAATACCCCCAGGTTGATCGCCTTAGACACACTATGAATTTCCAAAGACAATTCCACTGTCTGCTGGTCATTACCTGAATTAAAACGCGTTAAAATCGTGCAGTGTGATTCAATACTGTACATTGTGTTTAGCAGACTACCATCTTTCTGTGTGGCTGAAGGAAAATAAAAACCACCAGAGTCGTAATAAAAAAGACAAAACTGGGAGACAGAATCAGATTTCCGCCAGGTTGATCGCATGAGACAATTTGCAACGACAATTGCAACAAAAACATTGAACATGAATTTGCAGTCCGTTGTCCACTGTCTTAAATAGTCCTTGCACAATTTATGCTTAATTCCTTGGCTTGTTACTTGCTGGTCATTACCTGAATTAAAATGCGCTAAAATAGTGCAGCTTAATTCACTGCAGCCTCTTAAGCTTAGTAGGCTACCATGTGCCTGCATGGCTGTATCGAAACTAAAGCACAAGAGGTTGCATGATAGAGAAAAAGGATATCGACGATGACCGAATATTTCCAAGTCCGTTTCTTCGATAAGGATTGTAGAAATTCAGGAAGTATTGAAACTGTGATTTTCCGTAGTTTCCGTGAATTTCCCCAAATGTGGTGAATTTTCGTGATTCTGAACACATTTTGTGAGATTCATGCAACACCAATTTAGGAAATGAAATGTTTCGCTCTAGGTCACAGCTTTACAGAGAACTTGGCGCTACATGTAATGATGGTCCGTAATTGCAGAACCTGATTATGTGCCGATCGTTGTGTAATAATCGATATCAGTGATATGATTACACTGATTAGAGATAAGAAAACACAAAAGTTATTCGATGCAGAACATTTGATGCAGGACATTTAGGTACACTGACATTTACACGTAGCGATCCGCGTCGTTTCTTTCTAATTTGCGTTAGGGCCTATTGTTTGTGCTGATCTTAGTAAATAAAAGGGTGATTTAATGCCGGGAATTTGCCGTGATTTTCGCCAATTTTTACAAAATGCGTCTGTGAATTTTGTACTTTTTTGCCGTGAATTTCTACAATCCTTAGGCTACACATCGTTAGATCTCATAACCCTAAGACTTCCAGCTCGCAGTAGGCTACATGCATTCCGAGACGGGATTCATGAGGGCAGGTGTGGAGAAGTAAATTACAATACGAGTGTAAGCTCCGTTTTTGTCTCGATACAATGGCCAATAATTTCGAACGCAAAAACGTTTGATTAGTCTAACGAAATTTTTAATATGCATGGGGAAGATATTTATAGAGATTATCCTTAAGTAGCCTGGATATTGACGTAGGCCTACTAAACGAACGACGGATATGAAACGCCACAATATCAATCAATCAATTAATCAATACTTTTTATTGATCACCATAATACAATCACATAGCCTACAAACACAATCTAGACATTCATGTGCAGTGGCGTCAATAGGCAGACCAAAAGGAACATAAGGTTCCGCTAGCAGGGTCACCCTAGTTTCATCAATCATTAATCTAATCTAACAGTATATTTGTTTTAGTTATCATTTAGCACAGTAGGTACGTCTTCAGACAATCCTCGTTATGTTGTCCATTATCCATAGTTATTCTAACAGCAAGTATTATTAAATGCGGTCCGATAGTTGCGAGACTTAGGCTACACGGATAGGCCTAATTATTGTTATAACGGGACTTTCTACAGAAAAGGAAAAGCAATTGAAAATTGTGAAAACCGATGATAATCGACGACAAACATCAATTATTTTATTTAAAAAGTACATGTGGAACCTTACCATGTAGACTAGGCAGCTGATAATAGTGACGTCATCATTTCATGTGCTTATTATGTTAACAAGGAGTTTATATCTCATTTTGGGAGGTGTAAAATTTATCAAGATGCAGTTTATGTTGGAAATCAAATCTTTACTTTGCACTAAACTAGCGATTTTATATTCAAATAATTTTGCGTGTATTTAACACATAGTATTACATGTAGCTTAACTTCGACAGATTGTCAGACACATGTTGCAACTTTTAAAACATGGGATGTTAAGATGAGAATGCAGAAAGAGAACAAGTGTCGAAATTATTCAACATAATGAACATACCTTCGCTCATCCTTCCGACTGTCCTTCCGCACTTCCACCGTCCTGTTTTGGATCCTGTCTCTTATTGGACAAAGTATTCGAACGTGTTTCTCCAACCTATAGCCTAGCGGTAGCGGCGCAAGAGTGTTGGTCGCTCGTAAAGACTCGATTGACTGCAATTTGGCATTTACCCTCTAGGGCCCATCCACTTCCCATCTCTCCACTTCCCATCGCTCTACTCCTGCACCCGGACCTATCTTCCACCCTCAGCTGTACATGGATGCTAAATTTCTAAGAGTCGTTACTGGTCAGCTAATGTTTAACAAATAAAGGTGGAACAAACCTTATTGCTAAAATTTCAACCTTAACAGCATCGTTAGGCCTAAAATCAGCAATTCAGCACTGACTCTTTGTGAAATTATCGTTTAGCAATTACTTTGTGATTGCATTTACGGAACGGTAACAGCGTGACAGTAAGACTGCGTACAACTTGAATTGAATGAAAACACGGACAAAGTTACAGTATATGTATATACAAGCAGTGCAAAAAGAAAAACGGTTCAACAGAGTCAAAGTGCTTAGGCTATAACTAGTCATAAGAATTATAGGGGCCGTCCATAAAGTACGTCACGCTCCAGGGGAGGGTGGGTTTAAGAAAGTGTGACAGTTTGTGAAAGGGGGGGGGGTCAGGCCATGTGTGACGTCACACATTTATTTATTTTTTATTAATAATTTATTTTTTATTTTTTAGTAGAATTTCATAGCTTCAAAAATAATTTTCAAAAATTTTCTGAAACATTTTAATTAGTTTTATGTCAAAATAGCATGAAATGCATATCTCCTGAATGTGTTTTTCACGATTCCTCTCGCTAGGAGCGCTAGTAATAATGCTGTTGCGAAGCCTTGTTTATGTATTAGCCTTGCTAACGGAAATATTATTATTTCTATTTAATCACTGTTCGAAATTGTGACGTACTTTAGGGGGGTCCGAGTTTTGTGACAGTTTGTGACAGGGGGAGGGGGGGTTAAAATGGTCAAAAATAGCGTGACGTACTTTATGGACGGCCCCATAGGACTTCCTAAAATGGAACTGAAAGTGTCACGAAAACGCAACACAAAAAAAGCAGGATCTTTGAAATGTCCAGTCCCGACAACAATACTCATTTTTACTGTACTAAAAGTCTCACTTTGAATACAAAACTGAAAAGTACGAATTCGTTCGTGCGTATCATCATAGATTGAGTGCTCAATAATTCGATTTTAATTCTTTGTTCATCAACGTCAACAGCTTCAAATATTTCAGGTAATTTCTGGTTAAGACCTTTGTTTCTTTGTCGACTAGGAGATAGCGAAAATGCTCTTATATAAACTTGACAGATAATCGTTTCTCCCATGTATGATGTATAGGATTCATTCGTGTATTTTAAGTGAATAAATGTTAACTGACAAAATTTTAAATAGCGCGATAATGTTTTCCGATATAACAGGAAACCGTTTGGCTTTTCTCAAGTACTGTTTCCAACAAATTTTGCAGACTGTTAACTTTTGAAAATGGTTTTACAAACTCGAACCAGACACGGGGTGGGATTTCTCATGACGTCCCAAACTTGAAGAGCGTGAGAACGTTTTCTGACAAATCTGGCAAAGATATGGTTTCTCTCCGGTATGTGTTCTCGTGTGCTTATTTAGATTACCTTTATCATTAGTTTTAAAATCACATAATTGGCAGTGGTAGAGTAGGGTTTCTCTCCAAATCGATTTTTACTAAAAATTAAAGGAAATTGTTCAGCACTATTATATTAGGGCCTAAGTTTAGATCTGCGGGATAAGGTACTGGGTTGTTGTTATATCAAAGTACAATAGGTCTGATTAGGCTGGTGTATTGTTCACACTGTTTTAACTGTAGGCCTATCACCGGGCGCATACGAATAAACGTCGAACAAACTTTATTTGTTAAAACAGTTCAATCGTTACAATCAGCACTGACTATGTGTGAAATTGTTGTAATTATTTTGTGATTGCATTCACGGAACACTAACAACGTGAGTAAGACAACGTAAAACTTGAATTGAATGAAAAGACGAACAAAATTACAATAGATATACAAGCAGTGCAATAAGAAACACGGTTCAACAGTCAAAGTGCTTATAACTAGACATAAGAATTATAGGACTACCTAAAATGGAACTGAAAGTGTCACGAAAACGCAAAACAAAAGCAGGATCTTTGAACATGTCCTGTCCCGAGAACGATACTCATTTATACTGTACTAAAAGTCTTACTTTGAATACAAAACTGATATGCATGAATTCGTTCGTGCGCATCATCAACAATTCGATTTTTATTCTTTTTTCTCCAACGTCAAAAGGTTCAAATATTTCAGGTAATTTCTGGTTGAGACCTTTGTTACTTTCTTTTTCGACTCGAAGATCGCGAAAATGCTCTTAGGGGCCGTCCATAAAGTACGTCACGCTCTAGGGGGGGTTTAAGAAAGTGTGACAGTTTGTGACAGGGGGGGTCAGGCCATGTGTGACGTCACACATTTATTTATTATTATTTTTATTTATAATTTATTTTTTATTTTTTAGCAGAATTTCATAGCTTCAAAAATAATTTTCAAAAATTTTCTGTAACATTTTAATCAGTTTTATGTCAAAATAGCATGAAATGCATATCTCCTGAATGTGTTTTTCACGATTCCTCTCGCTAGGAGCGCTAGTAATAATGCTGTTTCGAAACCTTGTTTATGTATTAGCCTTGCTTTCGGAAGTAGGCCCTATTATTATTTCACTGTTCGAAAGTGTGACGTACTTTAGGGGGGGTCCGAATTTTGTGACACTTTGTGACAGGGGGGGGGGTGTAAAATGGTCAAAAATAGCGTGACGTACTTTATGGACGGCCCTTATTTAAACTTGACAGATGATGGTTTATCCCCATATATAGGATTCATTCGTGTATTTCTGACGAAGCGAATAAATGTTAACTGACAAAATGTTAAATAATCGCGTGAGAATGTTTTCTGATATAACAGGAAACCGTTTGGCTTTTCTCAAATATTGTTTCAAAACAAAATTTTCCAGACTGTAAACTTTGGAAAATGGTTTTACAAACTCGAGCCAGACACGGGGTGGGATTTCTCATGAAGTTTCAAACCTGAAGAGCATGAGAACGTTTTCTGACATATCTGGCGAAGATATGGTTTTTCTCCAGTATGTGTTCTCGTGTGACTCTTTACATTACTTTTAATATTGGTTTTAAACTCGCATAATTGGCAGTGGTGTGGTTTCTCTCCGCTATGAATTCTTTCATGACTTTTAAGACTAAAAGATCGAATAAACCGTTTTTGACATGTCTTGCATTGGTACGGTTTGTCGCCCGTATGGACTGGAACATGATCTCGTAGGTGAGAAGATTGGGAATAAGTCTTCTTACATATCTGACATTGGTATGGTCTCTCTCCAGTATGGATTCTAGCATGACTTTGAAGCCCTGAAGCTGCGGAAAATGTTTTGTTACAAAGAATACACAGAAATGGTTTCTCTGCAGAGTGGGTTTTTTCATGACTTTTAAGACCGGAAATGTTTGAGAATGTTTTCTGACATACCCGGCAAAGGTATGGCTTCTCTCCAGTATGTGTTCTCATATGAAAATTTAGACTATGTTCATATTTAGATTTAAACTCACATAACTTGCATTTGTACGGTTTCACTCGGGTATGAATTCTTGCATGAAGTCTCAGAGCTTAAGAATCTGAAAAATGGTTCTGACAAATTTGGCATTGTAAGGCATCTCTCCACTATGGATTCTTGCATGACGTGTTAGACTGGAACACAGAGAAAAACTTTTTGACATATTTGGCATTGGTAAGTGTTTCTCTCCAGTATGGATTCTTGCATGACGTGCTAAATAGGCAGATTGGGAAAAGCTTTTTTGACATATTTTGCATTGGTACGGCTTCTCCCCAGTATGAAGTCTTGAGTGCACTGTTAGATATGAAGATTGAGGAAAACTTTTTTGACATATTTTACATTGGTAAGGCTTCTCTCCAGTATGAAGTCTTGCGTGCACTGTTAGATATGAAGATTGGGGGAAACTTTTTTGACACATTTTGCATTGGTAAGGCTTCTCTCCGGTATGAATTCGTGTATGAGTTGTTAGAGTTGAAAACTGAGAAAAACGTTTTTGACATATTTGGCATTGGTAAGGCTTCTCTCCGGTATGAATTCGTGTATGAGTTGTTAGAGTTGAAAACTGAGAAAAACGTTTTTGACATATTTGGCATTGGTAAAATTTCTCTCCAGGATGGATTCTAATATGGTTGTCCAGCTGGGAACTTTCTACCTTCTTCATTTTGAAGTTCTGTAAGTATTCAATAGATAATCTAAACTAGTACATTTCCTTTTATCTTGCATTTATTTATACATATTAGTAGCCTAAAAAAGCATCAATGAACGCATTGAACATGAACTAACAGTCTGTATTCAAACGAATGCGCATGTACTTTAACATATAGTCCCGTGTGACCAGTAGTCCTTCATGTCTAATCATTGCCTTAGTATTTCATTTTTTGTTGTACTGTTCTTAGGGGCCGTCCATAAAGTACGTCACGCCCAGGGGAGGGGGGGTTTAAGAAAGTGTGACAGTTTGTGACAGAGGGGGTCAGGCCATGTGTGACGTCACACATTTATTTATTTTTATTTTTTATTTATAATTTATTTTTATTTTTAGTAGAATTTCATAGCTTCAAAAATAATTTTCAAAAATTTTCTGAAACATTTTAATTAGTTTTATGTCAAAATAGCATGAAACGCATATCTCCTGAATGTGTTTTTCACGATTCCTCTCGCTAGGAGCGCTAGTACAGCTGAAGGAATGGATGGATTGCCTGCCTGGTTTCTTCGGCTGGCCGCTCCGGTCTTCTCTGGCGTTCTTGCAAAACTCATAAACAGATCAATATCACAATCACATGTTCCATCGCAATGGAAGATTGCCATGATACATCCAGTGGCGAAGGTCGACCTGCCTGTCGTCCCATCGGACTTCCGGCCAATTTCCATACTACCAGTTTTGACACGAATGATCGAGCGAGAGATCGTCCATTCCTTCCTGTATCCGGTGTTCACAAGACCACCAACGTCACAGCTGTTGGCAGATCAGTACGCCTTCCGCCCTACAGGTTCTACGACATCAGCGCTGATTGCAATTCTGCACCACGCAACAGACTTGCTCAGACAAAACAACTACGTCACGCTCATTTCCCTGGACTTTTCCAAGGCCTTCGATTCCGTCCGACACTCCACCCTTGCACAAAAACTCTCACAGCTCGACATCCCCGACCACATATACAACTGGTTGGTTAATTTTCTAACAGATCGACAGCATGCCACCAGGTTCGGGGGATGTTTGTCAACATTGCGTAAAATCAATGCGAGCGTGGTGCAGGGCTCGGGGGTCGGCCCACCCTCTTACCTCGTTGGTGTTTCGGACCTGCATCCTATTCATCCAGAGAATAGAATGGTCAAATACGCCGATGACACCTATCTGCTGGTCGGAGAAAAAATGAGGAATACCATCAAAGAGGAACTGGAGCACATCACGCTCTGGGCCGAGCGTAACAATCTACGTTTAAATTCCAGCAAGTCACGTGAAATGTTGATTGTTCGACGAGGAAAGATCGAGCCCCCGGTCCTGATTCACAACGTGGAGAGGGTGACCTCTATGCGGACCCTCGGAGTTACCATCCTGGATAATCTTCGAACTACCCTGCACGTATCTGAGTTGCTGAGCGCCTGTTCAAGATCTTTATACGCTCTGAGAATACTGCGGTGCCATGGCCTACCATCAGAAGCGCTGCATGAGGTCGCTAGAGCAACATTAGTTGCACGTCTTCTGTACGCGGCACCAGCATGGTGGGGCTACGCCTCGGGTGAGGACAGGGAAACACTTGAGCGTATGCTGCGCCGGATGCGGAGACTGGGGTTTCTTCCAACGAATTCTTACTTAATTCGCTAACCTTTGAAGATGGCGACCAGGGCGGATGGCGGATTGCTGCGGGCAGTGATCCAGAACGAGTTCCACGTTCTACGTGGCCTGTTCCCGCCGGTGGCCGAGAGACGCTACAATCTTCGACCCAGACGGCACCCGTTTGAGCTGCCCCTCAGAGACAATAAAAACTTCATACATAGAGTCCTCTATGCTAGTGTTCAATGACTATGTTCTTCCTCATTTGAACATTACGGTCTGCTAACTACGCAATGAGTAAAACAAACACCTTACATTTTCTATGAACTCTTTGACATTGTAACTGATTGCGGTGTGCCAATTAGAGTTGTCTTTCTCAATAAACGAATATAATTTTTAGTAATAATGCTGTTGCGAAGCCTTGTTTATGTATTAGCCTTGCTTTCGGAAGTATTATTATTTCTATGTTGGAGGTTGTTCGAAAGTGTGACGTACTTTAGGGGGGTCCAACTTTGTGACAGTTTGTGACAGGGGAGGGGGTAAAATGGTCAAAAATTGCGTGACGTACTTTATGTTGACGGCCCCTTATTATGGTTACATAAATTAATGATTGATTGAACTTATTGATTAAATTAGATGATTTGTGTGCAATACTATTTTAGTTAAGATTTTGGTAAATTAGATGATTTTGTCTGTAATGCTATTTTAGTTAAGATTATAATATTAATTCTTTTGTCAATGTGATTTCCCTATTTAGCGCGATCCATGATCCCTTCTGGACCTCCATGTAGCCAGTACATGTCAAACCGTTGCCTTATTCTTTCATTGTTCGTTTTCTCTTCTGATGGTTACAGACATGAATAAATGATTGATGTGAAAATCATAGTTAGCTGATTCTACGAAAGAACCACATAGGATTTCTTCAATTTTATTACTTTTTCTTCGTTTCACAGAAATTTGTGAATAAGCGACATGTCTAGAAAATTGAGTTCAATTAACATATCATGGAAATAAAATAATAAAATAAACCGTGTTTGCTTCAATAGACAGTTGTAGAAGAATTATTTTTCCTGAGAGGTAGTGGCGGCGCCAGAGGAAGATAGGGAGGGCTTAGACCCATAACTGTGGCTCAGTTCCCCCCAACCCCCCGAAAAAAAACAAAGTTAGAAATCACTGCAAATCACAGGGAGGTGACAAAAAAAGGGCTTGAAGCTTTAGCCCCCTCTCCCAAACGTGAAATCCTGGCGCCTCCACTGCCGAGAAGCAACGGATTTATGCAAGACATAAAAAGTGCGAATTTAGGCTAAGCATATCTGCGTGAATGAGAAAGTGCGCGAACTCCTTATGCGACAGCAAATAATAAAACAGTTCTTGATCGCACTTTTGTTACCAAGAGCACATTCCACATGCCCTTAAGTAACGAGTTGCAGCAGTTCTAGATAATATAAACTGAACAATGATGATGATGGTGATGATGATGATGATGATGACGACGACGACGACGACAACAACAACAATAATAATAATAATATCTAAGAATAAAAAAATAAAGCAAAACACACCCTAGTAGCACAACATT
>JACEVL010002112.1:0-21243 GCA_020284085.1 Aporrectodea caliginosa
CTTGATTAAAAGAAAAGATTATTATTATTCAAACAATTCAAAAGGTTTAAATTACAAGAAAATCTTTTGACTTGCATTTTAGTGTCATGTAGCTTACCGTTGTATCACGCAATGCGACGAGTTTAGCACGCTTAGCGTCAATGTCTTGCTGTTGGGACACTGCTACAAGAGAAATAAATACATTTTCATGAAATGCAATTAATTTCCTTAGGCCTAATTATTGTGAAGAATTTCGTCATAATAAGGCTTTCATACAGAAACATAAAAAGATGGTCGGTCGTCTGTGCTAAGAATTGACATAGAATTACAAAGTGTAAAGTAGCTTATATAAAACAGATTGCAACCATAAAAAAACAAGGAGCCAAAAGCGTTCTTCTTAAAATTTCACGCTTAGGCCTAACCACAGTATAAATAATTATACAGTATGTCGACTCCGGCCGCTGCCTGTTGACTAGGTTTTCTGGTGACGCCATTTTGAAAGTGAGCTGTTTGACAGTGGGCGGAGCTAACTAGCTGTTTGACAGTGGGCGGAGCTAACTAACTTTCAAATCACCGCTGCCTGTTGACTAGGTTAATTATCTGGTGACGCCATTTTGAAAGTGAGCTGTTTGACAGTGGGCGGAGCTAACTCACTTTCTAATCAGTCACACATTCTGACTGCAGCAGAGGCCGAGAGTCGACGTACTGTATGATTATTTATACTGTGGCTTAACCTTACCTTCAGTTGTTTGCTCGTCATTACTGGATTCAGCTTCTGTTCGTTTCTGTGACATGGCGTAGGGAAGCAGTAGGATCTCTAGTAGAAAAATCGTCGCCTCTTCACACAATCAACATCCGTAGATCCCCTACTGGAAAAACACGAATAGTTGTTTGAAAGGGCTGAGAATAATGATTATTATGTTCGAATTGAAATTATAAAAGAAATAACGACGTTTTGGAACTAAATCTTGTGACGTCACGCAGGGGAAGTGATGACCAAAGCTTCGTATTCTATAGCGCTAGCGTAATTAACATAATATTATAGATTTTTATTAGGTTGAACTGACAGAGGGAGATATCTTGTGCTCCATTGTATTTAAGTAGGCCTAAGTAAATATATTCTTTATTAAACCAAATGCATATCCGTACTCTGGTGTAGATAGGCCTTAATTATAATATTTACAGCCCCCTCGCCCCAATTCGTTTGCACTTAGCTTAACTTCTTCGGAAGAAATATTGAATCTGAGCCATTCATTTCATCCAACCCATAGTAGTGGAATTGACGATATAGATCCATGCATTGCATCTGCATTTGTAGATAAAATAGCTCCTCTGTTGGCTGAAATGATTAACTGCTCTTTTACCACTGGTATAGTGCCCCAGGCCATAAAAATAGCAAAAGTTGTTCCTATTTATAAAAAAGGTGAAAGAGATGATGTAACAAATTATAGGCCTATTTCTATTCTCCCCTATTTCTCTAAATTTTACGAAAAGTTAATGTATAATCGCCTTTATAATTTTGTTGAAAAATCAGGTATAATATTCCAAACACAACATGGCTTTCAACCTGGGCATTCCCCTTTTATGTCCCTCCTGAGTATGCAGGACAAAATTTCGAATGCTATTGAAAATAACGAATACTCAATAGGTATCTTTTTCGATTTAGAAAGCCTTCGATACCGTAAATCATAAAATTCTCCTTAAAAAACTAGAAAATTATGGAATACGAGGCGAGCAACTTAAATGGTTTATTAGTTACTTTGAAAATCGTCAACAGTGCGTCTGTTGCAATGGTGCATTTTCGGACTTAAGAGCAATTGACTATGGAGTGCCACAGGGATCTAACCTCGGCCCTCTTACTCTTTCTCATTTATATAAACGACCTCCCCAATGTATCGCCAATCATATTTTTTATTTTATTGCAGATGACACCAACGTTTTTTACTCTCACCGTTCTTTACAAACCCTTACTCAGGTCATAAATACAGAGCTTACTCTAGTGGCGGATTGGTTTTCTGCTAATAAACTAACCCTTAACCTAGATAAAACAAACTTCATACTGTTCAAATCCCATAGGAAAATAGGTCCCTCGGATGACTCGTTAAGATTATCCATCAATGGCATTCCTATTACCAGAGTCACCTCTACTAAATTTTTAGGTGTTCACGTGGACCAACATTTGACCTGGAAAGAATATATAAAAACTATTTCTGACAAAATTGCTAAAAACATTGGTATTCTAACTCGAACTGCATACTTGTTGCCCTCCTGCATAGGGGAGACCGGGGCATAATGGGATACCGGTGTATAACGGGAAACTTGAATATTATCCGTCTTACTCACTTTTAATTGCTGAAGACGTTATCAATCGGAAGTAAAACATCTTTTAAGGTGAAAGGCAAAGGCAATTTCGATTTCGACGCGTCTTGCTAATTTTATGACTAAAAGTAGATTTTCAGGGTAGCCGAAGTAAGGTACGTTGATTATTCAAGGCTTTTCTAGAAAAAGCGGAGCTATATTAAATTTAGCTTATACGCTGAATATGTAGCATAATATATAAAGTCACATATCCCCAAAAGAAATTTTGTGCAAGTTCAGTATATTTTGTCAAAATGGCGGGCTTACTATATTGGCCATTTGGGGCATAATGGGATACAGATATCCCATTTTGCCCCATGTTGTGATTCTACAGCTGCTTATTTTTGTAAGGCCCTATTCTGCGACAAAAATGTGCACTATTAATGCGTAGAAGAGTGACTCAGTGAATATAGGCTAATAGACCAAGTGTTAGTTTTCCAAATTTCAGACGATTTTGATATGGAAAAGAAAGAAAGACAGTTGCTTCGTTCAGACAAAAATTGAAATGCAGTGCTCAGTTATGGCAGGAGCCATTGATAAAGTACAAAGTGGAAGACTTGGGTAGCTCGCAGTAAGTAGAGAAGCACCCTCCTGGTCAACTTCAACTGAGCCATCGGACAATGAAGTCGATGCCACCAATATCTAACCACTCAAGGCACCGTATGGTCCCAGAAATAAGGTCATCAAACAAAATTGGAAACAATTTGGTCATGACAACTGTATAAGAAAAGCTAACTGGAGAGTTTGGTCACAATACCTAAACTGGACAAATAAGCTATAAAGAAACTTGTCAATCCCTTTTTAACAACGGCTTGACATCTAAAATGTCTGATGTATTCGATTACATGACAGAGTAAAAATATCATGAAAAACAAGCAACAATGTCCCAAGAAAGGCAAAAGATATCGAACTGCAACAATCTTGTAGACGACGATTATACAAATGAGTGTCTTTACTGTTGTGAGGAGTTCTCTAATGAAGGAGGGAACAGATGTCAGATGTGCTTGAAGTGGGCAAACAACAGTTGTGCTGGTGTCAACGAACATGTTATCAAATTTGTGTATGGCCTCTGCACGTAACAGCTTCGAGCCAAAAACTTTTAATGATATTTTTTAGCTTAAACTTTACTGTTATGATGCTGTAATTAAAATGCTGTTCATGGTTCATGTTAAACAGTTAGATGTAATAAGTTCAAAGTTACAGTTTGTCAAGCTATACAGTTTTTATTCTGGCCTATAGCCTATTCCCTCTTTTAGATGATATATATCAAGAAGCATAATGGAAAAGGTATATCCCATTTTACCCCTTATGGTGGGGCATAATGGGATTTTGGGACACACTAGTAGGATAGCATTATCTTCGGTCTGGGTGATGCTTAAGTGGATTAATCTAATCTATGCTGTACATTAGGTCTGCTGGCATAGTCTGAGTACAAGAAAACCCTGGATTTTTATTAACTATGTGGCATAAATTTCAAAATGCCTTAAGTATCCCATTATGCCCCGGTCTCCCCTACGCCTAAAATTATATTACTCGTTGGTTTACCCCTATCTTACTTATTGCAATATGGTATGGGCATCCACTTATGACTCTAGACTACGGAGATTAATTCTATTGCAAAAACGTGCAGTTCGTATCATTATGGGAGTTCCAAGGTGCGTTCATTCTGGACCACTATTTACTAACTTGAAGCTACTTAAACTAGAGCAGATTCGAACATTACAAATTGGCCTATTTATGTACCGTTATGAACATGGTTTACTTCCAGCATGTTTTAAGGGATTTTTTCATCTAGGATCCGATGTTCATACTCACTACACCAGAAACTTTAACTCTTATCGCCCCATATAATTATGCACACACCAATACTCGCTTATTTTCCATAAAATCTGTTGGCTCCACAACCTGGAACATGCTTCCCTCTCACATACGTTGTGCCCCGCACCTACGACACTTTAAAAAAATGCTGCATGCCTTCCTGATTAATGGAAATTAGCTTTAACCTACCCTGCCGGATATTCTTTTTCACTGTTAGTTAAGGTTTTCGTTTTTTCTTTATTTTCATACTGTTTTGAATTGTGTTTATCATGTACTGTGTACTATGTACTATACTGTTTGCATTACTGTATGAAACTTGATGTTGCACTGTTTGTCAAGGATTTAGCTATCACTAATTCAAATTTCTGAAATGTTGTTTTAGGTGTCCCTAGTTAGCGGGATCTTGATCCCTTTTGGGACTCCTCTTGCGGCCAATCCTGATATTTTGTGTTAAATGTTATGTGATTTTTATTTGACATGGCTTCAATAAAAGAGTTTTGATTGATTGATTTGATTGATTGATCAACTGTGAATATGAGTACACCACTTTAATTTATAATTAAATTTGTACGTACAAACTCACTTCTGTATGAAGCTAGGATTCTTGTATTATGTGAGTGAATGTCCGAGGCTAGGTTATAGAAGGCAACGTTCGTGCGATCTCGGTCGCGGGGTATATTGCTGGACTTTCTTGGTGGAAGCAACCTACATGTATGCAGCATGCGGCACAGGTTACTCAGAACTGCAGAGAAAAGACGGGTGTCGGTTCAAATGTTGGATAGTCGTCAGGAGGGTACCGCACGTGGATTTTCTTGCTTGCCTACGCTATAGGCCCTCCTATCATGCGACCGGAATGGGCCAGTTCAGGATGAAACCCCCACCAAGCCATAACCATAACCATCAATTTATTGCTCCAAACATTGACAAAGTAACATTTCGTTGTGCAAAGAACAAAGATCTGTTGGTCGCAAAAGGGAACCCAGAAGGGACCAGAGTCCCGCTGGTTAGGGCCACTTAGCCTATATTTATAGTCTGTTGTTAGATGGCTAATAGAGGTTATCTAATACAGTGCAATCATATAATAAGTATCTAGTACATGTACAATTATTAACGTACTAGTGCAAAGTATTAAACCTTAACTAAGAAACATACAAACAGAATGGGGGATTAGAACCCAATTAATCGTTCTGATGAATTATCCATTGGCGTAACTTATGTTCAAATAGCTTTAAATTCAAGATACTGCGAAGGTCTTGGGGTGTTCTTTTCCATTCTTCTGGGCCAACACATCTGATCGAGAATTTACGAGTGTTTATACGTACAAACTCACACTGTATGAAGCTAGGATTCTTGTATTATGTGAGTGAATCATGTGAACGTCCGAGGCTAGGTTATAGAAGTTTGCATGGGAGCTGGGCAATGTGTTGTAAGTATATCGATGCATGAATTGATTAATCTGCAGTTGTTTGATTTGTGCAATTTTTAGAATCCCGAGCTGTATGAATTATTGTTTTGTGTGAGAATTATAGGGGGAGCCAGCTATTAATCTAACGACTCTTTTTTGCAAAACATTTATTTATTCTGTTCAATCCAGAATTGTAGTTTGATGCCCATATCATGTTGCAATAGGCAATGTATGGATAAATCATAGAATAGTAGGCCTATAGGGTGAGCATAATGTTTGTAGGTAACAGGTAAGATATTCGTGCTAGTATTCCTATATTTTTGGCTATTTTTAGTGCTATTTGCTCAATATGATTGTTCCAGGTAAGCCGGGGCAGCATAGAGCAAACGAGCCACTTTTGTTGCACGTAGGCCTATACTATATCATAAAACTACGGACCGGTAAGGCTTTGCGCAACGAGAATGCGCCGGACATACATTGTCTTGTCTTACGGCATACTCGGGTTATATAATATTATATGCGGTTCAATGTTGACCACGTCTGTCAACGCAGCCCCTAGGACATTCAGGCTTGAGACCCTAGTCAATCTCGAGGTGACATCGGGAGCAATGCCATGCCGTGTACGTCCCTCGGCCGTCTGATCACCATCTCATAGAGGTCCTTTTTTATTTAGTTTAAGATTACATGTTTCTGACCATCGTGTTTGAGTTCGTTTGTCACTGTGGCACTGTTTGATGAGGTATAGCCTACCAGCAGACAACTATCATCTGCATATTTGATTAGCCTATTTTCGGGGTTGGCCGTTGTAAGTTTTGAAATTGTTTTCCATTAAGTTGACTGGGTCCAGGCCAGACACCTGAACAATACTAGCGTTGATGTTAATAATGGATAATAATTATGTAACCATTGTATATGGTTCCACCACCCCGATTATCTCCAAGAAAGGCGACTATCCGACTATACATGTACAAGCAGCTTTGACACGGTGAGACACTCTTACCTAGCTGAAAATCGACAAGAGCCCCGGTTCGTATTCTAGAGCGCTGTTATTATTATAAATTATATATTTTATTACATTTTATAAATATGTTATGTAATTGTACAAAACTTTATGATTAGTATATTATTATTTTCATTGTCATTATCTACTTTTAATCGTGTACTATTATTGCCATTTTACAACCACCTAGCAAGTCTACTCATCTGACAACATAAATAGAGGATGAATAGTTACTATGACATGAAGAAAACTGGCAGCGAAGCAAATATCAGCGACAGGCGAGAGAGAGAAAGAGAGAGAGAAAGAGAAAGAGACAGAGAGACAGAGAGACAGATAGAGACAGACAGACAGACAGAGCGAGAAAGAAAGATACAGAAAGCTATTGACGATAGATGTGACGCGATGGACCAACAAATCGAAACATTCTTTTACATACATGTAGGTCACAGAAAAAAGTATAAAAAGCACCGCTTAAAGGTGTAGTTAAAAGCATCAACATAGTGTAAGTAAAGAATCGTAGGAACCTGTCGCTAAAGGAGGAGTGTGACTAAGAACTATTGGAATACAATGCCTTTGTCGTCGTTTAAGATCCATGGCAGATCACCATGCGTTTCAGAGTGAAGGGGACTAAGGCCACAAATAAATAGATGAGACGTAGACAAATAACACTACTTTGTATTCCTGCAATTACTTGTATTCGCTATACATTCTTTTGCAACATTACCGACCAGCATTTAGATGTTGAAAGCAGAGCAATTCGTCGGAATCGCCGGATGGTGGAGGGACGACATCAGAGGTTAAAGATGATGGAGAAGGCTTAACTGTAAAAAAGCAGCTCATAAGAAACGTGCTTACTACAGGTAGAAAGAGAGTCAGTACTGGAGTAATGGGATTTCTCTCGAGCGTGGCAATCCGTCATAGATATGTCGCTCTATGTCAAAGCTGCTTGAATGAGAGTAGGCCAGCAGCGGAGGAGGGACACAGCAGGCTACGCTCTCAGCGGAGGACTTCAACTATAACTCCTTCGCTGACAAAATTGCATCCATAACAGCGAGTACAGCAGAGTATCCGGTACCTGAGGTCGGCAACTACAACGCCACCGTTTTGGAGAACTTCCTGTTTACTCTGCAGACAGAGTAAACAGGAAGTTTCATCATACCCTATTTGCCTCATCCCAAGATTCCTAGTGAAGAGTGCATTGACGTCCTGTTGCCATACTTGGTGGCTCTGTGCACAGCAGCAAGGACTTAAGTTTAAGTCGTTACGAAGCTTTCAGTTAGCCAATAGAGAAATCAAACACAAACGACTCTTGATAGAGGATCGACGATTCGCAGGTCATATTTAAATGTTAAGGTTTTTTATAAGGGCTATTAACTCTCCCACCAATACTCTAACGTCTACATTGAGGATTAATATGAGAGGCAATGGAAGAGGTGAAGCAGGGCGTAAAGGTGGAAGATCGACGAAAGTACTAAGATTCGCAGTGGAAACTGCTCGCCTGTGCACTATGCATACCATTGAACTCACGGGTTCATTCAACTGGAAACAAATTGTGTACCGGGTATTATACTTATTTTCTTCTTCGTTTATTTATATGTTTATTATGCAGATATCTATAGAGTTGTTACCTAAGTGAAAAGGATCGATATACTGACGGCCCTTCAAATACGTCCACTCTAACTAGCACTCTAATGAACTCAGAGTTTATCGGATGGTGGTCGAACTGGATGCTACTTAGGCTAAATACTTATAGATTCAATAGTTTTATCTAACAGGCATCCTGGCAGCTGTTCCTTGTCACATAACGTGCTCTATTTGTATTGTCACTTGACTTACAGTTAACCTTCAATTGTTAAAGCATTTTAATAATTCTTTCCCTGACAATTAAGATTAGGGATTAAAAATCTAATGAAAAACAAAATGTTGACAGATCTGTGAAACCTGATTCATAATTAAACGATAAACCATAATTATTTTGTTGACGGTAGATTTGAATGCTTCGGCCTACTTTGTATAATTTCGCCAAGACTATTGAGTATTGACTGTATTTAAGAGGTGTCAAATTCTGTCTTAATCTAATCCAGTCTTTGCATCTAGACATCAGAGGTTTACATTGCGCACCACTAGTCATCTAATTTCAAAACTGTTGTTAGTACTTAAAAGAACTTTAACAGCGCTCATTAACAGGTTGTAATGACTCACAAATAAATGTGTATGCGAGGACTCAGCATTGTGCTCGTTCAGATGAAAGCCATACATGAAAGCATAACTAGTTTGTGTAAATAACTAAAAATGAAAAGCTTTGCGTACGATTTGATATTGCATTTAAGCTCCAATGTCCTCGGTTCTGACCACCATCCTTCTTTACAAAAGGCATTAGAGACAAGAGCAGAATTTCTTAAAATAAAACGCATGAAGCAATGAAGAAGGAACTTGTTTTTTTGTTAACGTGAATAATGTAAACGAATTCTAAACGAAAATATCAAAGAGAATATAATTATATTATTGCAGAGCTGTTTAAACGAACAAGTTATGCATGCAGGCCTAACCAGGATTCGGCCGTTGCACGAGATGTCGAAACTATTTAATACAAAATATCAACGAGAATAGATATTACAATACAGCTATTTGAAAGCACAAGTGATAACTAGGATGTAAAAACTATTTAACACAAATTGTCCCCATCGTTAACATCCTTAAAAGTGGTTTATTCTGATATGAAACGGAAGATAGCTAAACCAAATGTAGTATGAAACAAATTACTATAAGTAAACGATATCTCATTCCTCTCGCCATTGAAGTGCAATTTAGAGGGGCGAAAGAACTGTCCCTCACGCGGCTGTGGACCAATAAAATCCAGGAGATTAAATTCTGAGTCTAAGAGCTCGAATTCGTTATGCCAATTGCTAATTAAAATTCTATCACATATATCTACAAAATTCACACCAATATATCCACTAAGTGCTGATTCATATCGACGTACAACGCTCCCAAACGTATCGATTTCCGTTACTAGTGTTTCACTTATGGACTCCACCGAAACCAGTACAAGGTTTCCGTTTGATTTTTGAATTGCATTTGTAGCAGATCTGTGGTATTTGGACGGTTTGGACGGAAATATATCTGGGCACAACTCTATTTGATGGCCTAAGGAACCATTGGCAGCATATATGCTTACTATCATGGTAGGACTTGGTCCTTGCTCCTTTGAAAGCGTTATTAGGCTACCATTGGCGGATACTGACATAGTAAGTAATGGCAACTTTAGATCAGTAATCCATGGTGATATTTTAGACTTCTGTTCTTTGGCTCTCGTGATGCGTAATACTGAATCAGATTTCGAGGAAAGCTCCAATTCCACGTTAAGTACATACACACAGTTTGAAACGCTGCAACCTGCTATTTGCACCGGACGTATTCCTGGTAATGGGATGACATCTTTCACCTCTGCCATATTGTTGCGGTCGATAACATTAATAGCATAGTCTTCACCATCTGGTTTGCAGAGTATAAATATTTCATCCTTCAATGAAGTCATTTCGATGACTGGAAACTGGAGAGGATACTGATGCAACATTTCCAAGCGATACGTCTCCTGAGCTAAAAAAAAAGTTTAAACGTTTATTCAAATTGTGCCAAAAATGACATTATTAAACAAATGATTGCCAATGGTGATATAGAAGTTTCAAAATGTACAAAACGTAGTCAAACAATTGACTATTATTCATAAGTGCCACTTGAAATGTGAAGTATCATATAGAATGAGCTTCCTCTGTAGAGCGAAAGATAATGTGAGAACATAATGAGGAAATGAGTTATTGGGAGGTGAACGGACCACAAAGGAAATCAGTTTAGCTGCATAAGCCCAATGCTATATTAGAACAGTACAAAATATTTCATGATCTAATACATTAATCGAACACACAAAAGACCGTCGTCTACAATAATTATGAGTAGTATTTCAGTATCAATTGCCGTTAGTTTACCTGTAAATGCATTGTAATGATTCTGATGCTGAGGATGATGAAGACGACGACGAGGACGATGAAGGTGACAACGATAATGGTGGCCATGACGAAACAACAATTCATTTTAGATAGAAAAATAAATTTAGAATATTTTCTCGTCATCGAAATTTTCAAGGTTTTATGTTAAGTCATTTTGTAAACACATGTATGTATTCATTGTTACGTGCTGGAAGCTCGATACACCGGGGGTTCACTATAATATCTCCCAGTACTTTTCTTCAACTTAACTCTTTCCCAACCAGGCCCGGATTAAGAATTCCGGGGGCCCTAAGCCACGAGCCGGATTAAGACATCCGGGGCCCTAACCCCAAACATGGGCGTCCGGAGGGGAAGGGAGCATTTGAGCCCAAGGATTTTTCAAATATTAGAAAACATTATTTATCAGTTTGGTTTTTAACATTGAATGGCCATGATTTTTTCCACAGTTTTTTTTACCCAAACTAGTCGATAACCTGAAAAATTTAAAATATATAAAAACATTGAAACTTTTAACAGTTTTGTGTTTGAAATAAACGTTCAGAAATAGCTGAAAACGGATCCCAGAACGCTAACAACTGGCTCCATATCATGTCAAATGCTTCCAAAAGCATTGGCGGCTATTGGGATCCGCGCCAGACACCTAATTGCGCGAATACTGATGATGACGTGATAGGTTGCTTGCGGCACCCTCGTTAGTCCACGTCCCAACAATTCAAAACTTTGATCCCTAAAAAGAAGTCGTATTTGCCCCTCCCCCTAAAAATTCCTGTGGACGCCCAGGATTATGTTCCGTTATACTAAATTTATGAAATTTCAGATTTTTGACCCGCTTACGCCCGGTCAGGTCACCGTGTCAAGAATGTGTCAATATGGTCGACACAGAGTGGGAAATATTAGAGTTTCGCTTTGAACCTTTGACGTCTGCCGTCGGTAGCTAGGGGCCCTATACAGACTGAGAGTGTGAATTTGCAACTAGGGTCAGTATTCAGTAAGTAGTAACTAAATCTTACTAGCGCTAAATTATCTAAAATTATACAAAATTAGGAATTTAATTTTGCTACAACAATTTGATTTAATTTCTCCGGATTTGGGGCCCAAAAACCTTGCGGGGCCCTAAGTTAACTCTTAAGCTAATGCTTATCTGGGGCTTATCTGGGGCTTATCTGGGGCTTATCGGGGCTTATCTGGCTTATGCCTTAATCCGGCACTGTTCCAAACTCAGTTCTCATAGTCCAATTTATTTAAAACAATCGTCTCCCTACATCGTTCGTTATAAAACTCTTCACTGCAACTAGTGTTGTTTTAATAATGTCTCAATTTTAGTTTCAGTTTTAGTTATGATTGTTAGGCTTCAATTTTAGTTTTAGTTTTAGTTTTTATTGCTTCTGAATATTAGTTTCAGTTTTCGTTTTAGTTGTTATGGATCAATTTTAGTTTTAGTTTTAGTTTTTGTAAGGTAATTTTAGTTTTAGTTTTAGTTTTAGTAAGTTAATTTCTCTTTTAGTTTTAGTAAATAAATTTCAGTTTTAGTAATTTAATTTCAGTTAAAATTCTACCAATTCTATTTAAATTTTAAACACACAAAAACTATATATTCAGACTTTCAATGGTTCAAGTTAAACGGTAAACCATTTAAAATAACAAAATTTATTAATAAGGGGCAAATTGTGCTTCAGAAGCACTTTCTTTACCAGAACTTTGAAAAGTTTATTTCACTTGCCATTGGTCAGCCATCCATAATTATGCGGCGACAATCTCGACATTACTGAATTAATTAAGTGAACTTGTCACAGTAAAGGCTTTTGTTAAAATCGAAATAGATGAATTAATTATTAGCGTAAAGTAAATAAAGAAAATCTAAAAGTAACAACATTTCGTTCCCGTTCTCCTCGCGTGTCTTAAAATAGATAAGCAAATATTAGTAGAGGTAGGGTATGACACGCCGTTTGCACATTATGCACAAGGAAGTAGGCCTATAGTACAAATGTTTAATTAAGTCAGTAAGAAAAAATTACCCAAAAAATTAGTTTTGTTTTGGCTAAATCTCGTTTTAGTTTTCGTTGGATCAATTTTCGTTTCGTTTCAGTTTTAATTGCAACAAATATCGTTTTAGTTTTAGTTTCCGTTGTCTGCGTATTTTAGTTTTAGTTTTAGTTTTCGTTGACGAAAACGTTCAATTTTCGTTAATTGCCATTTTCGTTTTCGTTTTCGTTGACGAAAACAACACTAACTGCAACCACAAGTAAATATCTGCTATCTGACTGCCTATAGACAAAAACTCTCCCTAAACGATACTTAAAGGCTAAGCGCAGGAAGCTTATTCATTAGCGCTCAACCTAATTATACCGAGGCAAAGAAAGCCCAGGTGGCCAACAACATAAAGGGGGCCTACCCATGGCTGCCACGGTGATAGCTTAAGAGTTAACTTAGCCTACTTAAGCATTGACCGTAAGTCAAATTTCAAGTTTTCGTTCATCGTAAGTATGATACAAAGGTTTTTTTTTCAATTTGATTGACTAACCAGTCTTGTCTAGAGTTCTGTGAATTTCATTTCGGAAAAAGTCGGTAGCACAGATGCTGCTCCATTGCGAGCAGACAGTTCGAAGTCGGTCTATCACAAGATCAGCTTTTTCTTTCCAAACAATTTTGGCCAGCTTCATATCCTTCACTTCCATAGCTACCACTTTGACGAGGATACATTCGAGTAGCTCGAACGGTAGATCTTGCAGCTACAGGCGAAAGATCAACGACAACACATTCTGTCATACAGTTCTTTAAAACTCCTAAGCATACAATGATCAAATTTGAAAGATCAACCAGCCAATTTGTTAGCACCTCTGCCACAACAGCCAAACAGTGAATGCGTTGAAAATCAATTAACGTTACCCCTTGTATTGAAGCTCAGTTAATATGTGACCATAAAATGGACGCAGCATCACAGGGCTTCCTTCTCAGTCAACTGTCGATACCGGTTAATTGGCGTTTCCATAAGTTAATTAAGAGATGGTAGTAAGCAAATCTACGTCTGTCAACTCTATCTTGCTTGGAAAAAAACTTAAACATTTCCTATTTTTCTGACAATCTTTAATTTCTTTTGACGATTATTTACTTTCTATACCAATTTCGCACATCATCATGCTGGGAGTCGCAATCATGGAATCATATGCCTAGCACAACAAATTATCCTCAGAATAATATACTATAGTCAATGGAAACAACTGAGAGCTAAAATAACAATAGTCTAGTATCTATATATAGACTCTAAGGCATCTCTAGAGTGTAAATTCGACCAGTGAAGGACGAGTTTAGTTTATATATATATATATATATATATATATATATATATATGGGGGCGCGGTGGCATAGGGGTATGTTCGGTGCCTTGCAGCTGGAGGGTTGCGGGTTCGAATCCCCCTCAAAAGTCGCCGCGTAGGGACCCTGGGCAAGTCCTTCACTCGCAATTGCTCATGCGCTTCGGCGTGAAACTCCGATTCAGCGTCCGCGCAGTAGTCGGGAGCGCCTCTGAATGGGCAATCTGGTAGGGGCGCTATAACAAGTGTTCAAATACAATACAATACAATATATATATATATATATATATATACCATGTTGCTGTCTTCGTGTCAAATCTGTCCTTTTCCTTCTACTGTAAGCACAAAAACTATTCCAATACACAGAGAGTCAGAAAAGTGTCGGACTATATAACACGTTATTCCAGCAATTCACAAAGTTGAGATTTAGAAGATTCCTACTAGCATTGTTGTGTCATGTAGCTTACCGTTGTGTCACTCAGTGAAACGAGTTTAGCACGTTTAGCATCAATGTCTTGCTGTTGGGACACTGCTACAAGAGAAATAAATGCACTTTCCCTGTAATGCAGTTCACTTCCTTAACTACTGTGTAGAATATAGTGTTATAAGGGGTAAACGAGTAGTGTAGCGTCGTAAATTACTCGCCCACTGTAGCATTATTATTTTTCATCAATCCAGCTTCTATTTAAGCAACAATTATTTTTCATCAATACAGCTGCTATTTAATTAAAAATTATTTTTCATCAATCCAGCTTCTATTTAATCAAGATTCCTTTAATCAATCCCACTTCTATTTAGCAAGAATTCTTTTCACCAATCCAACTTGTGTTCAGCACACTGAAACACATGAAATGGCGAAAAATTTACGACGCTAAACTACACGTTTACCTTGTAAGGCTTTTACATAGCCACATAAAAGGCTGGTCCTCTAATCTACTGACATAGCATTAAAGTGTTTATTATGGAAAACTATATTGCTACCTTAATAATAAACACAATGAACTACAAGCGTATTTCTTAAGACTTCTTTGCGTAAACTTACGATCTGAGCCTTCAGTTGTTTGCTCGCCATTACTGAATTCAGCTTCTGCTCGTTTCTTGGACATGGCGTTAGGGAAGCAGTAGGATCTCTAGAAGAAGAAAAAATTGCCGCGATCAATATAAGTACTGGAAAAACAACGGCCTAGTTATAATAATATTTAACTATTTCTGTTGAATTGGAGTACCAATTGAAATCATAAAATGAATGACGACTGTTTGGAATTGGTACTAACTATTGTGACGTCAAGCAATGGAAATGATGTCAAATTCTATGGCGCAACTATTTCTATTATAATTTATAAATATAATTATGTTATTGTAATGAATGCTATGGATAGTAAGTTTTAGTAACTATTATTTGATTGTCATTATCTATTATCCTTACTTTTGATCGTGCAGGCCAACTATGATGGCTACTTTATTATTTCTTCTACCAAGTTTATTTATTTATTTATTTGAATCAGTGAACAGCAAGAACTCAATAGAAGAAACATAACATACACTAAAACAATGTTCAGAAATGTTAATTAGACAAGTAAATGCGTATAGTATAAACAGTGCAATGATGGGATACATCAGTTCATAAGCGAAAGAATAACAACTAATGAGGAGATGAAGCACAAAGTACTTATCGAGTCATCCCCATAGGTAGGAAAACTAGATGGGTAGGGTGGGTACTAGAATCCAAAACAGAAAGGCTACATCAGGAAAAGGAACACTAGAAGTCAACAATATTAGTTTCGAATAAAGTAGGATAATTTAGGAGTACTGAGAGACCAATAAGGATTTAAAAGTATATTTAAAGGTTGAAAGAGAAAGGGCAGATCGTACAGAAGGATCAATAGAATTCCATAGTTTAGGACCCGTGATACGAACCGAGGAAGAGCGCGCCTCAATTCTAGATAAAGCAGATCGATAATCGTGCTTTTTACGTGTATTGTATCGGTGGAGATCAGAATTAGTCGTGAAAAAATTTTAAAATATGGAAGGAAGGAGACCCGTCTGATGCCTATACATAAGATGCATTGATGCCGATAAATATCATATATGGAGAGAAGGTTGAGAGACTTGAATAGTGGGGAACTATGGGCAAGGTAATGTACACCCGCAATGATTCTAATCAATCTCTTCTGGAGTAAAAAAATAGGTTTAAGGCGATTTGGAGAGCCACCAGCCCAAGCAGTAGTACAGTACGTTAAGTAGGGCAGCATACGCGAATTATATAAATTCCTTAGGATTCCAGTAGGCAGCTTCCACTTGAGTGTGTTAATAATGCCCACCACCTTAGATACTTTGTTTTTAATCATCAAGATATGGTCATGCCAAGTCAAGTGTTCGTCAAGAATAACACCTAAAAATTTTACATTAGGAACACGTTTCAGTTCAACAGAATTTATTAGTAGAGGTTGTATATTTAGGTCAGTGTTGGTCGTCCTAGGACCACTGAACAAAACATAATTAGATTTCTTTATATTAAGTAATAAAAGTTAGCACAGAACCAGTTGGAAAGATGACTAAGGGGTCGTCCATTAATTATGTCAACAAATTTTAGGCCTTTTTTGACCCCCTCCCCCTTGTCAACAACTGTCAAACATTGACGGACCCCCAAAAAATTATGTCAACAATCCCAGAACCCCCCCCTACCAGCAGCGTAGCCCGACTGAAATTTTTTTCTCAACGACCTTTTTTTAGAGATTTGAACTCGGATGACCTTTTTTAGACATTTTTTTAGATGACTTTTTTTTTTTAGACATTTACTCTGTTTCGCTACTTTTTTGGGATTCATTGCGAAAAAAATGTTTGACGTCAACTTCAGCCGAACCCCCCCCCTCCCCCTGTCAACAACTGTCAAACTTTTTCCAAACCCCCTCCCCCTATTTTGTTGACATAATTAATGGATGACCCCTAAGTTCGAGAGACATGTCCTGGAAAAGATGCAGCACTCTGGATGAGGAAAGGAAGGCAGACGTGGCAAATTGTATGATGTCTTAAGTGTCAGGTAAAATTATGAAATGGTTGAAAGACTTGCCACAGTTGCGATGATTGTTTTCTTTGCGAATGTTAGTTAACCTATTGAAAGTGTTGTGAAATTCACGCTAACGCGCGGATGGCTGGACAAGGCGTTCAAATAGGGATGAAGTTTCCTTTTTGTCTCCAAGCATTTAAGTTTAGTAACTACAACATTTTTCCGTGATGCTGATGTCTACCAGGTTAAATGTCCATGATTTTCCAAGGCTGTAAGAACAGAGCAGGGTGTCGATAAAATTTCAGTATATTTTGCCACCTTTTACTCCCATGCGATCTGAGCAGCAGTACCCCTGCGATTAATGCAGCTCTGGATTAGAATGACTTTGCTGGGGGGGCCGATTACTGCTAGGCTACACCCTAGGTCAGACAAGACAGACAGAGGAAGCAGTCTTATTATCTAACAATAGTGTAGATTGTCAACCAACCCAGCAATTCATTGTCACATTCATACCTTCTCATCATTGTCGTTTACGTCAGTCTTCATACTCAGATGTAAAGAAATGGTACCAGTTGATGCCGACGGCGAGATACTGGTATCTTGTGACATATGACCGTTAACGCCAGCAGCCTTCTGCATTTCGAGGTACGGCAAGCAGTTGAATCTGGATTCATCAGAAACCTTACTTTCTGACGAACTGTACAAACGTCCCGTCACCACGCAAACCTACCACTTTTAAACTTGTTGTAGACAGTTACCACCACTTGTTGGCACTGTGTTTAAATATATGTCATCACAGTCATGTCAGCGTCATTGGTTCGAAGCAAGTTCAAGCAACGACAATTATCGTGGTACGTGTATTATAGTTTTGCATACTTATCGCAATGCTGAATGATGTCTTCACGTTAACATATATCGTCCCTGCTTCGATGCGAACAACTCTGACGGCGTCGAAGCCGCCTCAGTAGAAATCTGGGCAACTCACGACCACTTAAAGCTCAATGCAACTAATTAAGTCGCGGGAGATGAATATGAAACCGGAAGTAGAATTCGGAATATGTAACATACCCTACATAGATCAGCCTGGACAGGGCCCCTACAATAGACGGCCATGTAGCTGACGTCAGCACTCAGCGCTCAATGCGCAATAAGTATAAACTAGCAAGCCAGCATGGAAACTTTTTGATCAGAACTGTGTGCGTGTTCTAGCTGAACTTTTTTCCGGCAGCTAGCCGTGAAAAAGCTCTCGGTGGTTTTTCGGCTGCACAGAAATATTTCCAGCGGCTAATCGGCTTGCATAATTTGTTTTGGCTCGGCGGCTATGGCGGCGGCTTGGGGTATAGTTGATATCGTATTGAAACCCCAATGTCCTCAGGTTCGTACCACCATCCCTTTCAAACAAATGGCATTACATACTACAGCAGAATTTCTTAAAATAAAACGCATGCAGCAAATGAAGAAGGAACTTTTTTATTAACGTAAATATTGCAAACGAATTTTAAACGAATATATACCAAAGAGAATAGATATCAAAACACAGCTGTTTGAAAGTACAAGTGATAACTAGGATACAACCGTTGCACGAGATATCGAAACTATATAATGCAAATTGTCCCCATTGATAACATCCCTAAGAATGGTTTACATGAAACGAAAGACAGCTAAGTCAAAGATCCTACCAAAATGATAAAGATACATTATCTCATTCCTCACGCTATTGAAGTGCAATAGAGCGGGGTAAGAGCTCTGTCCCTCATGCGGCTGTAGACCAGTAAAATCCATCAGGTTAAATTCTGAGTCTATAAGCTCGAATCTGCTTTCCCAATTGGTTATCAAAATTCTACCATAAATATCGGCAAAATTCATACCACTCTCTCCAACAAGTGCTGATTGATATCGGCGGACAATGCTCCCAAACGTATCGATCTCCATTAATTGTGTTTTATTAGGGTCTAAATCGAAAGACAATAGAAGGTTTCCGTTCGATTTTTGAATTACATTGAAAACATATCTGAACCCATAAATATCTGGGGACAATACTAGTTGATGCTGCAAGAAACCATTTGCCGCAAAAATGCTTACTACGGTCGGTTTCGGTCTTTGCTTCCTTGAAAGGGTTATTATACTACCATTGGCGGATACGGTAAGCAATGACAACTTTATATCAGTAATCCATGGTGATATTTTAAACTGATGTTCTTCGGCTTTTGTGATGCGTAACACTGAACGTGCTTTTGACGCGTTATATACATACACACAGTTTGAAACGCTGCAAGCTGCTATGTCCCCAGGACATACTCCTGGTAAAGGGATGACATTTTTCACCTCTGCCACATTGTTGCAGTCGACAACGTTAATAACATAGTCTCCATCATGTGGTTTGCAGAGTATAAATATTTCATCTTTCATTGCAGTCATTTCGTAGACTGGAAACTGGATTGGATACTGATGCAAAATCTCCAAACGAATCGTCTCCTGAACTAAAAAACACACTTTTATTTGTGTATATAAGTTGCGCAAAAGAAATTGCATAATTTAAAAAAGTTCTCAAATGGTGATGATGGAAATTTCCAAATACCCAAAAACGTAGTCCAACACAATTGATTATTATTTATAAATGCTACTTTAAATGTGAAGTAAGTAATTAGTTTATTCACCACCAAATAAAGGAAAATGACAATACACAAATTATACAACTGAGTGGTGGGCTACTGGTGAAGTCTCATAGACTCATCTCGCCGGTATAATGTACAATGAGCTAGAAATGTAAGAAACCAGAAACAAGGATAGTCGAAGCCGCGCGTATACAGATTTCCCAATAGAACGACAGATAATGTGAGAACCTAATGAGGAAATAAGTTATTGGAATGTGAACGGACCATAACTAGCTAAAGAATTAGTCCCCAAACATAGTAATTAGTTACAGTAGCGCAATAAATGTAATGAGTAACTCACAACATTGAACCTAGGCATCAGTCGAACACAAAATACAGTTCTGAGGGTATTTTGATATCAACTGCCGACACTCTACATCAAAATGCATTGTAATGATGCTGTTGCTGCTGATGATGAAGACGTCTTTTCCCGCTATCGAGATTTTCAGCGATTTAAACATGTGTATATGTATGTAACTATATTGTTACGTGCTGGAAGCTCGATCCTTCTAGGGTTTACTGTGCTGTCCAGCACGTTTCTTCAGCTTAACTCTTTACTAACTCAGAGACAATAGTCCACTTTATTTAAACCGATCGTCTTTGCACATCGCTCGTTTATAAAAACACTAAGAGATCTTTTTAACACTTCGACCAGAAGTACGTGTCTGTTCTCTGACTGTCTAGACCAAAATACTCCACAAGAATTGCTTTTAAAACTAAGTGCAGGAAACCGGTATATTCATGAACACTGAACCTAATATGATGAGGCTAAAAAAGCTCAAGTGGCTAAAAACATATACTCGTGACTGCGTAGGTTGTCGTTTAAGAGTTACTTAAGCACTGATCATAAGTCCAATTTCAGGTTTTCGTTCATTGTACCTATGATACAAAGCTTTTATGTCAAATTGATGAACTGACCAGTGCCGTCAAGAGTTCTGTGAATTTCATTTCGAAAGAAGTTGGTCGCACAGATGCTGCTCCATTGCGAGCAGACAGTTCGAAGTCGGTCTATCACAAGATCAGCCTTTTCTTTCCACACACCTTTGGCCAGCTTCATATCCTTCACTTCCATGGCTACGACTTTAACGAGGATACATTCGAGTAGCTCGAACGGTAGATCTTGCAGCTACAGGGGAAAGGTACAAGACATCACATTCGGTCATACACTTTGTCACCAACTCTTTTCTTTCTTAGTTGTGACCTACCTCAAGAACTTTCCTTATCTCTACATATAAATTGCTCAACGTCTTCTAACTGTTTAAGAATTAAATTGACACAGTTCTTTGAATGTTTCTTTCTTTCTTCAAACACAGTTTAATAACAACAAACTCAACTCTTGCCTTAAAACAACTGTACTACACTGTATAGTTCAAATTCACTGTCATCAGCAGTTTCTAAGTTTGGCGCGCTAACTGCACGTGTAAAAAGAATCTACCGTCAGCCAATGTTTAGGCTACTTTAGGCCAAGCGCCCACGAGCCGACAGCGCAACTAAGGCCTAAGACTAAAACGCTTAACAATCGATACACATTATATATATATCAACCTAAAGAACACCTGTGCTCATTATATATGCAAAACACTTGTTCACATTACCTCCTTCCCTTTCTTTGGATTGAGCAAATTAAACTTAAAAATTTGCGAAATCATCATGTACTAAATTATGCAATAAACTTAATACTATACAATATATTAAAATAAACAA
>JACEVL010002113.1:0-22726 GCA_020284085.1 Aporrectodea caliginosa
TCAAAGCACCATCTTTGGCAATCATGATCAATATGCCAACTGTATTTAAGTAAATAAAAGAATAATAAGCTTATTTAACAATAAAAAGCTTGTTTCAAGTTCTTTGTGTTAGAAAAACGGTTGCTGAATTATAGGTAATTTTAAAATTTTGCATGCCAACAATGAACTTAAGTTTTTCATTACAATTCGTTTCATGTACAATTGAATTGTTCACTACTGTTCTTAATGCTGCTAATTTAGCATGACTGGAATATTTTTTATTTGTGAAACAAGCCTTGAATATGAAATAACCTTAGAGCACAGGTCTTTTCACTTTGTGCTCGCATATGACAAAAACGGCACCCAGGAGTTCCCCACAATGTTCGCTGTTAGGGATGCCTGACAAACACATTCATGGGTTTGGACTCCCCAAAATGGGTCTATCGTGAGGAATTTCATGTTTCATTACGGAAACAGACTAACAGTTGGTGAGCAACAATAGTCGCTGCGTTGGTAATTCGGGAGAAGGCTAGAATCCCCGTACAGCGTGTTGATTCCATAACCATAGCCATCAATTTATTATTCCAAACATTGACAAAGTAACATTTCGCTGTACAAAGAACAAAGATCTGTTGGTCACAAAAGAGAGCTCAGAAAGGACCAGGGTCCCGCTGCTTAGGGCCACCTATATACGCAGTCTGTTGCTAGATGGTTAACAGAGGTTATCTAATACAGAGCATTCATAATATAAGTATAGTACATGTACAATTATTAACGTACTAGTACAAGGTATTAAACCTTAACTAAGATGCTATTGAGGTGATTGATGATCTACTGCCGTACATTGTCTCCATCTGCAATGCCTCGCTGGACGAGGCAGCACTACCGGTCAGCCAGAAGCGTGCCATTGTCAGACCTGCCCTCAAGAAGACAGGGCTTGATCTGAACTTAACGTCCAGCTACAGACCCATCTCCAACCTAACCTTCATGTCAAAGCTGATTGAGAGAGTGGTTGCTGTTCAGCTGCTCCGATATCTTGAAGAGAATGGTCTGATGCCAAAACATCAGTCTGGCTTTCGCAAGGGCCATTCCACTGAGACACTCCTTGTCCGTCTTCTATCAGACATCCATCAGGCTATGGATTCGGGCAGGGTTACACTACTGGCTCTTCTTGACGTGAGTGCTGCCTTAGATTCGGTGGATCATCAGATACTGCTTACAAGGCTTGCGGCATCATACGGGATCTCAGGCCGTGCATTGGCTTGGTTCTGCTCCTATCTTGAAGGGCGGACCATGAGGGTAGAGATTGGAGACGACAGGTCTGTCTGGGCGCCTGTTGTTTGTGGTGTTCCTCAGGGCTCAGTCTTGGGGCCACTACTGTTCATTCTCTACACAGCTGACCTCTATGATGTTGTGGCGTCGCTGGGTCCTACATCTCACCAGTTTGCTGATGACCTTCAACTATATTTGTCCTGTCGACATGAGGACTCGGTGGTGTGCGCACAACAAATGCATTGTGCACTTGCGATGGTGCATGACTGGATGTCTGCCAATCGTCTCAGACTGAACCCGACTAAGTCACAGTTTATATGGTTCGGTACAAGACGTTCACGTTGTAGGATTGATGCCCTTGCATCAGCATCCCTTGGTGGACAGTCCTGTGATGTCGTGAGGGATCTTGGGGTGCTTCTTGATGGTGGGCTTACGATGGCTGATCATGTGACACATATCTCAAGGACAAGTTACTACGAGCTCAGACAGATCCGAGTTATACGGAGGACGCTCTCGCTGAACGCCGCGGCTGTGCTAATACACTCTTTTGTTCTCACACGTCTTGACTACTGTAATGGAGTCCTCCTTGGCCTCCCTGAGTTCCGCATTCGTCAACTTCAGCTCGTTCAGAATGCAGCAGCCAGACTTCTGGCTGACCTGCCGAAATATTCACACATATCCGACTACATGCGGCGTGAGCTACACTGGCTTCCAGTTGCTGATCGTGTTAATTTCAAGATCGCTATGCTGGTTTGGAAGGCTACGACTGGCACTGCTCCGGACTACATTGCTGAACTGTGCCTTCTAGTTGGCACTCAAACTGGTCGGCTGGCTCTCCGGTCTGCCTCGCGAAATGACTTGATTGTACCTTCGTTTCGAACCACCACACGTGCTCGTCGGGACTTCTCGATTGCGGCGCCACGGTTCTGGAATACTCTTCCGCCATCTGTGCGTGCCACTAATGCTGCATGTGGTTACATGGTTTTCTCTCGACTCTTAAAGACGCACTTTTTCAGCTGTTTGATGGCCACGTGTTGAGCACTTCTGTGAGACTCTGAAGTGGCGCTATATAAATGTCTTGTTACATTACATTACATTACATAAGAAAAAAACAGAATAAGGGGTTAGAACCCAACTAATCGTTCTGATAAGTTAACCATTGGCGTAACTGATGTTTAAATAGCTTTAAATTTGAGATACTGCGAAGGTTTTGGGGTATTCTGTTCCATTCCTCTGGGCCAACAAAGCTGATCGAGAATTTACGAGTGTTAGTACGTGCAAATTCACTTCTGTATGAGGCTTAGATTCCTGTATTATGTGAGTGAATGTCCGAGGCTAGGCTATAGAAGTTGGCATGGGAGCTAGGCAGTGTGTTGTAAGTATATCGATGCATGAATTCATTAATTCATTAATGCAGTTGTTTGATTTGTGCAATTTTTAGAATACCGAGCTGTATGAATTATTGCTTTGATTCGGCGGGTGTTCGCAAGCTCTGGAAGTTGTACGAGCCAAGAGTTCTGCTGAATCAAAGTGTGACAGTTTGAGGTCGATTTAAATGAACTCTTTCAGTCGTCATCTGTAATTTATTTCTCCGAACACCTTATGCCACGCGCTTTCAATGACGAGCGTGTCATTGAAGACACTAAGTCTGCTTTGGTAATACAGTACTACTCACCTACTTAATCCGCTATTCATGAAACGTCTGGACAGGAAATCCTTCGACGACAATACTCCACTGGAGGCGTATGTCACAAGAAGTTCTATGAAACTATTTGAAACTTACTACCCAGGGTCAAGAACAAGCCAAAACCTTCCTATCGAAGCCTTCTGCTCTCTGACCAGTCGATGAAGGCAAATATCAAACTGTTGAGAGTCGTCAATGACTGCGCAGAACGCGGAGTGGCTCTGACCCAGTCTTACAATGATGGGTTATTGATATACCTCTTTGCGCGGGCCGATAAGAGCGACATGAAGAAGATATAGTGTTAAAAAGGTCAAAATGAAGAAAATTTACCACAACTGACAACCACCCAAATAAAACAACATTTGGTTGATCTATGGCCATTTCCGCGATTTTTGCCTTTTGACCTTCAAATGACCTTAGATTATGTCAGTCTTTTAGCACTGTTTTCTTGAATGTTGCCCTTATCGCCCCGAGCAAGCAGGTAAATGAGTGAGCCAAATGAAACAGTATTTGTCAGAGTTATGGCCATATCCCTGATTATTCTCTTAAACTGACCATTTTGACATTAAAATAACCTTGGATCGTCTTACATGACTAGCCTTGTTTCCTAACAGAGGTAGCCCTTATCAAAAGGAGAAACTCAAGAAGAATAAGCCAATTAAAAAATTATTAGCTTATATCTGGCCAGTTTCGTTTGATTTTCTAGGTTTCGTTTATTCTGACCTTGAAATGACCTTGAATTACCCTGAATTTAGTATCTATGTTTTACCTGAATGTAGATCTACTCGAGGCAAACACAACAACCTAACGTTCATGATAATCGGACTCTTGGTTAATTTGTTTTAATAAAAAGAGAAAATCGACAATGAATCCAAGTTCCAAGAGCCGAGCATGGGCATCTTCAGTTTTGAGCATTTAAGTAGTGTATGTTCGGGGGCTTTGAGCGACATCAGGATAACATTTTAAAATTCTGTAAAAAATATTTATTGACGCCAGGGGTCAAAACCCGTCACATGTCGGTTTCTGACCTTTTTATTTAGTCATATTCTATGATTAATCTGCTTCAAAATACTTTTTACAGAATGAAAATATCTTTTTTCTAAGTGAAGTTATGCACGTTTGATTATTTAATTGGTATAGAGTGAAAAATCGAATTAAACGTTTCGGAATATTCGTGTCATCAAAGTCTTCAGCAACCATTACTTGATTATTCTGCAATTTTGATGTACAATAAGGGCTTTGTTCTGTGTCGAATAAAACAAACGGTACGAAAATCGGATTACTTCTTTGCAAGTTATGGTAAATTCACAGCCAACTGCTGAATTGAAGAATATTCTACATTGTTGACCCCTCTCGCCTATTTCAGTTTCTAGCTCAGTATCTAGGAAGCGACTAGCGACGGGTTTTGACCGCTGGCGTCACAAATGTGCTCATTAATGCCACATGCCACTATGCGACAAAAGACTTGCACATTGTAAGAATCCAATTTCTTCAAGCTATTCAGACTGGTCAAAGCATTTTAGGTTCTTAGTTATTATAGTTTAGTCTTAGTTTATCAAAGTCTATTATTTTATTAGCTTATTAGCTTATTAGTTTATTATTTTATTAGTTTAATATAATAATAATAATATCTTTTCTTTAATAAGGGCCTGACAAACGCACTGCGCTGTACATTTACATGTTATGCAATTTAAATCTTAACTACTAACAGAACAGACAGCCTGCAATACAACGGCGCTAATAGCAGCCTACAAAGCATATCCGCCCAACGGGGCTCGAACTCGGTACCTCTCGCTCTCTGTGCCAGATGTTATCCAATGCGCTATCGGACCCCCGATAGCGCATTATAGTTTATTTCATAGATGGCTTGTTTTATTATGAGAGAAACGTTTAGTCGGATTACTTCGTGCGAAATAGCACTCTGATATCCTCATTTGCAATTCGTAGACTATTCGTGATGGCTTATCCTATATTTTTATATGCAGCGACAGACTAATCGCATAATTATAATCGATCTGATATGCCCACTTACATCAGAAATTCTTATTCCTCGAATGGTAAAGTCAGCAAAACTCTCCTCCTTGATATTTGCGATCTCAAGTAAACCAAATGTTTTTGTTTCCCTTGTTTCTGGCCAGTACTGTTCACATTTTTGCTGAAAACAGATGACTAGGCTTTTATCATAAAAGAATACAGTCAATAAGCGTTTTTAGGCACTTAATAAGGCGCTATAGGCCCTACTATACAAATACATGCATACGTATTTGTATTGTATTGTATCTATAAATTTATAAAGCGCCTCTCACAGTGAACACCAATCAGAGGCACTCCCAGTGCGAAAGACTCCGAGCGAAAAGAGTGGTCTTATATATAAGACAACGAAAGGAAGCACCTGGACCACCGGTTAATATCAAAGAACGAGTTGATGTAAGGAGTTGGTTCCATAATGAAGGGCCAATGAAGGCAAAAGCTCAAGATTTAGCCACAGCAGTCAACTGAGCGAAGCGTACGTTGAGAGGTGGCGGAGATAGGTCGGCGAATGAGGCTACTTGGGAGCTAGGCCAGAGAAAAACCGGTACATAAGAACGAGAACCTCAAGCTGAATACGAGCAGTGAGAGGGAGCCAGTGAAGATGTTCCAACATATAGGAGGAGATGTGCGAGAAGCGGGGCAGTCGGGCTGTCAGCCTGGCAGCCGCACTAAGCACAGATTGAAGAGGGGAGAGGGGCACTTTAGGAAGGCCTATAAAAGAGAGTTGCAGTAATCAATGCGGGATCAGATGAAGGCATGGACTATAGACGTAAAGTCCGAGGAGACAGAACGTAGAATTGCTCTGAGGCGTCTCAGGTGGAAGAAACAGCCACGGGTGAGATTCTTGATGTGTTCTGAGAAGGTGAGTGTACTGTTAAGGACAGCGCCTAGGTCACGGACACTGGAAGAGAAGGTAAAAGATGGAAAAGTTTGTGCAAGAAGAGCGAATTCGAGCTTAAGAAGCTGCTGTCGGGTACCATTTCGATGGGACAGCATTGCAGATGGTGAAGTAATTTCAGATGGGTTCCGCGTCGATAGTCCGAAGGTTCGACAGTCCAAAGGTTCTATACACATTAATCCGACTAATACCGCTCTAAATAATTCGCCCATTGTAGCATATAGTTTGAGCATAAATCCAGCTTCGACTTACACTATGTTTTTTTCATCAATCCAGCTTCCACTTATACTATAAAATAGCTTTATCAATCCAACTTCTACTTACACTATACATTTTTTTCATAATTCCAACTTCATTTAAAGCAGCAATTCTTTTCATCAATCCAGCTTCTACAACTTTCGGACTATGAACCATCGGACTATCGGACCTTCGATCTACCAACCTGTCACCTTCCTATGAACGACACGTCATAAGTTCGATTTGAAGGACGGCTATCTTCGATCGTCGACCTGAACTACAGTGTGCCAAGAGCGTTGTGTTTGTTCCATTGCTCTACTTATTCTACACTGTGGAACGTGTCATTATCACTGAAATCTGGAGATTAGCTACACATTCATATGCTGATGATAATCAGGAGTGTTCCAGCTGCGGTTGCTTCCCTGCCACCATAAATATCCCAATTTTAATCCGTGCGTTGACAGCTGAATGAACACCGATAGTCTAAAAGAGAATCTGGAAAAGATCTAATTTGGTTTGACACTAGATATAAGCTTATACAGGTTACAGTCAATGATATCCGCTTTTGTCAACATGTGTTCCTCTTTATAAAGCAGTATATCAATATCGCCGTTTAGCCGGGTGTTAGGCCTGCCGTCAATGCTGAGCTGGCAGTGATAGTTCACGTGGCTAAACTATGCCAGTCGAGCTATCATCAGCTGCCTCTGCTGTGACGGGTCCGATCTCTACTAACATTCGAAGCCAAACGATTATTGTACGAGCCTGTAGCTTTTACCATTGTAACAGCACTGTCTTGTTATTCGATGTGCAGGAGAGGCTTTTGAAGGCATCTCTCTGTGTGCAGATAGCAGCTGCCAAATTCATATCCGACCCACAGAAATTCTATCACATTAGATTTGCGCTCCAAAGTTTGGACTGCCTGTCAATAAGTTTTCAAGTTGGCCACTTTGGTTTACGGAATAACAGAAACCGTACCTGGAAGAAGATTGTGCGATCCCCTTTCCCCCCCAATGTTTAGCGGACAGTCTCAACTGCGCTCTACCAAGATTTACGACGGAAAATGTAGCGTCAACAGCAAGTTCATTGGCTGCATCGGGCCCAACAGCTCAAGAGCATCAGCATACGAATGTGCAGCTAATCCCAGCTTTGAGGTCAGATTAATATACAGAAGATATACCCTCTAAGAGGGAGTGGTTACATATGGTGAATAAGAAATATGCAAACGGTCAGAATTGGCCTTAGGTAATACAGTGTCAGTGAAAGTATAGCCGTATCTTATTATACCTGTATAGATACAGGTAAAGATTTAAAACGTCACAATCCTTCAGGCTGCAATACTTACTCGTCCATTTTCGATACAATTGGTAATCATGACTATAACGGCGACATCTTGTTCCCATATCATTCGCCAGAAATCGTTCACTGTAGCGTTTTGTGGACCTAAAAGGTTTACAAAACTTGATTTATTTTTTGCCATCCTGTTTTCCATTGTAACATTCAATACGAGCAACACACAGTGCAACCCCCGTATTTAATGTTAGGAGCTTCTCTGATCAATGTCCAACAGTAATCAGCCAGCAGACTATTCAACGATTCTTCCAGCAAATCTTCTAACTAGATCTTGATGATGATTGCGTGATGAATCAATCACCAAAGTCAGAGTTCGTATAACTCGCAAACATAAAGTTCTGCGTTGGAGTAATAAATCGCACTTTTGATTTGACACTGGCTTTAAACATCAACCCCAGTCGATCGCAAGTTAAACGACTTGACTTACGAGAGTTCTCCAAAGTTCACAACGTCCACAACACTATAAACTCAACGAAGTGTGTCAATGGCCACCTCCTAACGTTACTTTACTTTTCTGACCGTCTTCCGAACAACAAATTTAAAAAAAAACTTGCTGTACGATCAGGAGTTTGTTCGCTTAGCTACCTCGTTAGACCACCGAAGCCTTCGCAGTCAACAAGAAAACTGACTTGATTCATGCATTCCGGCGTGAAGGCGCCAAACCGCGGTTCATTTGGCAGACGACATTTTCAATTGCGTAATTGTACACTGTAACCGGTTGCGGTTTGTCAACCGGATTGTTTGAACAAAAGAAAATATTATTATTAGTATTATTATTTCTCAACCGTCCGTATTTCAATTCAGCCAATCAATACACGGCAACATCGTCACGGATTAGCCCAGCATCACAGGTTATCGGCGAATCCTATAGCTAAATATTATTATTAATTATATTATATATACTATAATTCTCACAGTTTATCCTTCCGTTTGTTTGTTTGTATGTTTGTTTGTTTGTCCTGACACTAAAGGCTCAGAAAGGAAACGCTTTAGCGATTTGAAATTTTTGACAAAACATTATTACGGGCATGTGTAGGTCAACGCTACTATTTTCAACTCGCAATTTAATTTAAACGTTGATATATAGACATTTTAAACTTCGAAATGATGAGGTACCGTAATACCAATAACGGAGGTCATTAATATGCATATTTTAAACTCGCGTGAGCGACGTGACGTAAGAGAGATTTTGTCTTACGTCACGCGAAGCTAAATATGCAAATCAAGCGCACTCGAAATAAAACGCGAGGGCCGCTCCGAAAAATTAAGATCGCTATAATGGAACATTAAAACTCGACAATAAAAGACAGAGCTCAAAGGTAACAGAAGAACGGCCGAGCTTCGTCTACAATTATATTTAACCAGAGGAACAAATAATAGGCCTATATAAGGTAGAGATTACCCGTTGTTATGATTATGTGATGAGTGCGATGTACCATGGATTGTTGGATACCTTATTCTCTGATGATTGGTTTTATAAATAAACGATTAAATAATAAATATATAAATTAGAACGAACTGGAGCTGAGGAGTAAATAAATAGTTCAAGGCTGCTTTCATAAAAACAGACATTACAGGTTTTCTCATCTGCTAAAAGTCAATGGCAAACTGCACGCATGACAGTTGGAACAGTTGCAGCTTTTTGGAATAAAGCTCACTTGTCTATGACAACAATGCAACATGCCATCGGGAGATGGATAGATATTCGTTTTATTTTCTGGCAGGGTGACAGACCGCAACCAGTTACGATAGAAAGAAATAATTAAATAATTAGAGGACAAAAACAATCAGGTGAGACCTAGGGCAAGCGTTTGTAAATTACACGTTAAATAAAGTTTTTCACGTCCTTAGCAGGCAGTTCAAAGTCACATCGTCTTGGGCGAAGACGATATGATCGTCGTTGCACAATTGGCGGAAATAACCCTCGTAAGATATGGCATTCATTCCATATAACTGCATGTAGCAGTGGCTCCTCAGCTGCACCCACCATCTTCTCTACTCCCGGCGATTGCGGTGGGAGGAAACCCATCCGCTGCATCGGAGGGAAGCTTGATAATATCTACAATGAGTGGAGGAATTCACAAAAGGCAGCATAGTGAGGTGTAGAAAGACAGAAAGTCAAAGAGCAAAGATTTGTTGAATCATAAGAGAAAACATTTCACATTCTGATGCGGAAGTGTTATATAAAGATCCTAAGGACAGAGTATTTCTGCAGGCTCAGCTTGGAGATGGAAGGATGTCAAGTTCAATGGCACAAGTGGATAAGAAGTTGAAAAACAAGATGAAGAGAAACAAAAGAGTGACAAGATGAAATTAAGGCCAGCGTTTATCAAGAGACAATGAGCCAATCTACATGTATTACTGATACTCCAATGTCCAGGTCCAGTGGTATTAAAACAGCAGCAGAGTTATTTGAATCTGATTCTTCAGGTCGTAATAACTGTGATATAGACTGCTTCGAAAACACCAAAGACTAAAAGACCTCGCCCAAAGAACATTATCAGTCCGCAAGTAGCAGCAACTCTTGATCGAATGAACGTCAGCGATAGTAATGCATGGAAACAGAAAAGTATTTAGTTGGAGTGTCAGCAGACTGAAGAAAGGTTGAGTGTGGTGAATGAAAAGACAGAAAGGGGAGTGGCACTGATCTCAGAATAAAATCAGATGCCGTGTGGTACTATTTTCAACTCATAATTTACTTTAAATTCCATTGTACGGACATTTTTAATTTCGACGCTTTCATTTATTCAAACGCCTTAAAAATTCTAGGTGAAGCCCGATTTCTCGCAACCAATAACGATGCCCGTTAATTTATAATAAGAAATTTCCACGGGCGATTTTGTCGGTCCTCTCAACTAAAAACTCGCCAATGCAACACTTTGGAGATGCGAAATTTTTAACGAACGTTCTGATCCCAACTATTTTTAGCTCAAAATTTACTTTCAGTTCCCATATTATGGACATTTTTAAATTGATTTTCAAACCCATCAAGCGGCAAAAATGGAATACGCTAGAGATACACGGAAGAAAGTTCGATAGGAGGCGCAGTAAGAAGACATTAAATTCAAATGCGAAGTCGTTTACCAAAAGCACATTAAATTCAAATGCTAAACGCGGCAGCCGCTGAGTCACAGGTAATTAAATTCAAATACACGGATCTCCAAATTTTTGCAAATCTAAAACCTAAGCCTATCTGACGAATCTATGTACGATATTGCTATTCAGAAAACACATAAAATGTGTGAAACAGGATGCTTAAGGTCGATCATTGTAACAATAGCAGATTTCGGTGACAGGTCTAATCTATAGGTGGCGGATCTCATAGTTCAGGTGGCAGATCTCAAATCTGAGGTTCCGGTTCTCAGATCCGGCGAGATCAGGCTGAATTCAACCACCGATCCAAAGTAAGGAAGTTTAAGGTAATTGTACACATTTTTATATAGCGACCGTACATATCTTGTATTGTATTGTATTGTATTTAGAAATTTATAAAGCGCCTCTCACAGTAATACCCAATCAGAAGCGCTCCCAGTGCGAGGACCCCTGCGAAAAAAGAAACGTCTTAAGACAACGAGAAGAGGCCGAAATACCCCCAGTTAAGATCACAGATCGAATCGTAAAAAGGATGGTCATTCGAGAGCATAGGACCAACAGATGCATAGGCGCGATGCTTGACAGTAGCAGTCCGCGACCGAGGTACGAGAAGGTCATGCCGGTCTAAAGAGCGGAGTGAGCGACCAGAGGCAGCCGAAAGGGGTCGGCGAATTGAATCACAAAGATAGCGGGGGCCAGACCTAAGAGCACCCTGGATGTAAGAAAGAGAATTTTAAACCGAATTCGGGCGATGCGAGGAAGCCAATGTAAATGTTCCGTCATGAGGGTCGAAATGTAAGAGAAGCGAGGAAAGACGGGCAGCTGCATTAAGCACTGATTGCAGTGGAGACAACCGACATTTCGGAAGACCAGCAAGTAGAGAATTGCAGTAGGCAATACGTGTGCAAACGAATGCATGAACCATAGTCGTGAAAATGGAGGAGGAAACAGGTCGCCTAATCGCTCGAAGACGTCTCAGATGATAGAAGTTAGACCGAGAAAGGTTAGAGATGTGGTCAGCAAATGAGAGAGTACTATCCAGAGTAACAACCAGGACAAGAACAGAATTGAAGAAGGTACACAAGGGCAACCGCTGAGCAAGAATAGTAAAGTCTAATTTAAGTGTTGGCGGGTACATGACTAGGACCATGCTCATTTTTCAATTGAAAGATGGGGTGAGATCCTTCACCACCGCTGCGCCACGCCATGGGAGGTCCCCGTGTGCGGACCGTGCCACCGACAGGTAAGGTAAGATAAAACCAGTATAAGGCAATCATCGACAATATATGTCGATGAAGGCAATATCCTATGGCAGAGCTATCTATTACAGTAATAGAAGACTCTGGCCTATTGTTCTGCCGAATCAGGGAGCACGAAGAAGCTGGTGCCCAGAGCTTATAGCTTGTAAGAAAAGCTTCAGAAATTTTCGAGATAACGATTAGGCTTAATTAAGGTCAGGTAAGTAAGTGAGGCAATGCAAGGCAAAGTTAGTATATATAACGTAAGGCAATTTGGGATAACTGTCAAAAGAATCAGTATTTCTTGTAGAGTAGGTCTTTTGGTCTGGAATTTCAATTACAAATGCTTTAAAATTGGTATCTGCTGAATTTTTTTAATACATCAAGGTTTAGCCGTTGGACCGTTTAATTTTTAAACGAAGTTAATAATCACAAGCACGATGGCTGCAACATCAGCAGCAAGTACTGAATGGGCATTTTTGATATTTGGATTGGTCAAAAAGTATTGGGGCGAAACTATACTCTCGCCCCAGTACCTTGGTGAGTACTGGGGCGATAGTCCCTGTTGCCCCTGTGCAGTCTGCGCCTATGCTTACAATAACGTTTCAAATCACGTGGTTTCGTAACTTTCCTCTGCACGTGCTACAAGCATGCAAAAAGAAAATAAGAGGGCGATGCTTAAGTGCATTGATCGCCTTCATTCAGATCAGATCAAGAGCCATCAAAGAAGTAGCAGCCATATTTGAGGCTGTTCAAGTGAATAGTCTGATATCTGCCACTAAAGGTGTCCATTTCAAAATTGACCACTTTCTATGAGGACGTGTCTGACAGAGAACGCTTAATAGAAGTACAAAGGCTGAGAAGGCGTCTGAAAGCAGCAGAGATTCATAATAATAATAATAATAATAATAATAATAATAATAATAATAATAATAATAATAACAACAACAACAACAACAACAACAAAAATAATAATAATAACAATAATAACGCTCTTCATATAGTTTCTAAAGCCTGAGGGATCATATATACCTCGGGCAAAAAAAAAATAATAATAATAATAATAATAATAATAATAATAATAATAATAATAATAATAATAATAATAATAATAATAATAATAATAATAATAATAATAAGAATAATAATAATAATAATAATAATAATAATAATAAGTGGCCTCTGGACAAGATGGCAGCTTGTTGTTTTCTGGAAGCTAAACTTGATTTTAATTTCACTTTTTGCTCTGTTCGACGGGTGTTTTTGTCTTTGAATTCACGATAGAGTTCTGGCTTTGTTGTGACAATTTCGCACTTAGCTGCTCGTTTGGCCTTATTTAATGCCATCACACCTGTAGTTTGAAGTTAGCGGCCAGACGGGCGGTCAGGCACTCCCTCCGTTTGGATTTACGGTGACGGCCTTCTGTCTTGGTTGCAGCTTTTCGTTTTTTGGTGTTTTCTATTAGAAGCAAGGCATGTTTAGCCAACAGGTAGCCTAGCTGTTTCTTATCTTGAGCCGTTTTTGAGTGAACTCGAAGTTTTTCATGATATTTCTGCTATTTAATCGTATTTAGAGGCCATACACGCTGCACTGTCTGGTTTCGAAGTTTTCGGAGCCTGTTAGAAATCACACAGGATTTCCGAAGGTAGGCCTACCTTTTACTTTGAATCGTATTTAGCTATACTCAGAGTTTTCATGCATGATAATAAGCTTAGTTAGGACCTAAATACGCTCCATTGCACAACCCAGACAATGCTAATTTTCCTCTAGTGGGTCATTCCAAAATAAATGGACGTTACATCAGGGAGTATCTCTCCATCTCTGACTGCGGCTTCACAGAAAGCGAGAGGCACCTGTAGCATTTGTGGGACCATCAGGCAGTTACACAACAGGGATGGAAAGGTCCATCTTCACGGGCCACGCAAAACCCATGCCCTGGGTCTCACAAACCCCCTCGGGAAAGCAGCGACACTGTCAACCCCCGGCCATCAGAAGGGACTGCTCGGGGTCCCGAGTCCACAGATCCACCTACTCCTCAGCCCTCCTTCCCTGGGGGGTTGGCCGATGATGCGGATAGCTTCGGGTCGGGTGAGAGAATCCCACATCCAGTGCTGAAAAATAGACTGCTTAAGCATGTTCCAAAGGCAGCTAGACCAGCAGTAGGTAGACTTCTAACATCGATCATCAATAAGATTCTATCAAACCCCCTCAGCCCCTCCCCCTGGAAGATTCTGATCGGTTTCGGAGCTCTCATTTTAGAGCAACCAGTAAGAGGTGGCAAACGCCATAATCTGACCTCAACTATTAAAAGCCGAGTCGAGAATTTCTCGACTACTTTGCCTCTCAAGATAGACGACCTGTTCGCACCGGACACGTCAAACCCCAAGACCACTGCCCAAACAGGGGTTCCAAGGTGTAATGATCAGGAAATAATAGCGGCAGCGGTATCTTCCAAATTGGAAGATGGTAACATTAAAGCAGCAATAAGAATTCTATGCTCAGAAGACAAACCAGTCCAGATTAACCTAGACTCTTTAAATGAATTAAACTCTAAACACCCAAGCCAGCCTCTTGACCGACCCATCACACCGATTGAAACCTCGGTAACTCCTTTTCAAACCTCTGAGGAGGAAGTGCGTAAACACATCCATTCCTTCCCTGCAGGCTCCTCGGGTGGACCCGACGGCCTAAGACCCCAACATCTGTTGGATTTGACTAATTGCAAAGAAACGGGCCCTGAACTGATTTCAGCTATAACAGCCCTTGTTAATTTGTTGCTGGCTGGGACTTGCCCCAACGAAGTCCGTTCGACTCTGTTTGGTGGCACACTATTTGCGCTGCGCAAAAAATCCGGAGGACTGCGACCTATTGTTATAGGGTACTTTTGGCGTAGGCTGTGCTCCAAGTGCGCGAACACGTTCGCCCTCCCAAGAGTCACGACTTACTTTGCGCATGAGCAAGTGGGAGTTGGCGTTCCCGGAGGCTGCGAAGCAGCTGTCCACACAGTAAGACGCTTCCTAAGCAGTATACAGGAAGGCTCAGTAGTTGTTAAACTAGATTTTTCTAACGCGTTTAACAGTTTATACAGAGACCGTATGCTCTCTTCAGTTTCAGACACTTTGCCTGAACTGCTACCGTACTGTAATTTGGCTTACGCGGAAACCTCTGACCTCAAGTAGGGTCGTTTCTCCCTACGGTCCGAGGTGGGGCCGCAGCAAGGCGATCCCCTCGGTCCGCTGCTTTTTTGTCTTCCACTACAGGTGACGTTGCTGAATCTCCAGTCCCCTTTGGTTCTAGGATACCTTGATGACCTCACGCTGGGAGGGGCAGCAGCGGGGGTAGCTGCCGATGTGGAAACCATTGAACGTGAGTGCAGAGAAATGGGGCTATCTTTAAACCACGCAAAATGCGAGTTAATAACTCACTCTGTCGACGCGATCTCCCCTGAACCGCTGAATCGCTTTTCGGTCACTACACCGGAAAAGGCCGTCCTTCTGGGCGCTCCACTTTCCACTTTGGATGCTCTCACGGCCTGTCTCGAAACTCGATGCTCTGAGTTATCTCTGGCCTTGTCCAGACTGGTAAGCGTCACTAAACACGACGCACTCATTTTGCTTAGATGTTCACTCAGCTCACCTAAGCTGATGCACGTCCTTCGCTGTGGTCCTTGTTCTGGCCATCCACTTCTTGAACATTATGATTCACTCATGAGAACAGGTCTTGGCTCAATTCTGAATCTTTCGCTGACGGAAGACCAATGGTTGCAGGCCTCCCTTCCTGTGAAGGCTGGGGGTCTGGGCATCCGCAGGGTATCTTCGCTTGCGCTTCCCGCCTTTTTGGCTTCCGCTGCAAGTACCCTCGCTCTCCAATCCTTCATGCTTAGCAATGTAATCTTAGATACAGACACACAATTTGACGCCTCATTTGAACATTGGTGCTTAAAATACCCCACCTCTTGTCCAGATGGAGAGCTTCCTCATAAGCAGTCATTTTGGGACAAACCTATTATTGCCGAGACAATAACCGAGCTTGACCACTTTCACACTAGTGATTACCATCAAGCACGTCTGAAAGCAGTCTCAGCACCTCATGCAGGTGACTGGCTGTTTGCTTTACCCATAAGTACATGCGGTCTCAGACTGGACGACGAGGCGGTTCGAATAGCGGTGGGTCTCCGTCTAGGCACCGTCATTTGTCATCCACACAGCTGCCCATGTGGCACTCTGGTGACCGCCGAAGGCTCGCACGGCCTATCGTGCCGCCTAGGCCCGGGCCGACAAGCCCGACACGCGGTCCTGAATGACCTAATCTGCAGAGGTCTCATTCAAGCGGGCATCCCGGCGGTTAAAGAACCTCCGGGTTTGTCAAGGTCTGATGGTAAAAGACCAGACGGCCTAACACTGATTCCGTGGCGCTCGGGTCGCTGCTTGACCTGGGACGTCACAGTTGCGGACACAGTGGCCCCTTCTTACTTGTCCACAACCTCCAACCAGCCGGGAGGAGCTGCTGAACTGGCTGAAGCCAGAAAAAATGCTAAATACAGCCAACTGATGCAATCCTACCACTTTGTCCCATTGGCTTTTGAAACCATGGGACCACTTAACGCCAAGGGTCTGGCCTTTCTTGCCGACCTGGGTCGTCTCTTGGGCCAAATTTCGGGCGACCCAAGAGAAACCAGTTTCTTGTTCCAGCGCCTGTCCGTTGTAATCCAACGTTTCAACGCTGTTGCGTTCCACAGCACTTTTATTCTTCCAGATCTTGACAAGGATGGCCACTCCAGAGTAAACATTGCTTATTAATATCTGACACCTGAGGGATTATAGATACCTCGGGTAAATAAAAAAAAAATAATAATAATAATAAATAATAATAATAATAATATCTTTTCTTTAATCAAGCGCCTGACAAACGCACTGCGCTGTACATTTACATGTTATGACAATTAAACAATTCACAAGAAGACAAAATTTAATGACAGAAGACATAAATCTTAACTGCTAACAGAACAGACAGCCTGCAATACACGGCGCTAATAGCAGCCTACAAAGCATGTCAGTCTACGGAACTCGATCTCGGTACCTCTTGCTCTCTATGCCAGTGTGTTATCCAATGCGCTATCGCTCACCCCCGAGTAATCTGGAAGAAACCAAAGAATGGACAAAATTAGACGCTTTGACATTCATATCTCCGTGCGACTTCACGGTTTCTCTCCCAACACTTTCACTAAGTCTAATACTATCTCTGACAATCTCTGTGTCTGTGGCTTCATGTCAGAGAAGCTTTTCAAAGTTGAAACTTAGGCCTATAAGGAACTAGGCTATTTGCGATTTTCTATGGAACAGTCAAGGCGATATTATCAATTGAAAGCGAGTTGGCGAGAGGCATTTATTTCGATGAAGTTATTCACAAGTTCGCAGCTTTGATAGCCAGGAAAGGAAAGTTCTGATTAGTCCAGAAGTTCGCTTATAAGTGCTGAAATGCTAGCATATTTGTTCCTGTTTTTAAATTTCATTTACGAGTATATTTTCATCTTATATATAATTCTGAGTTGTCCTTCCGTGACGCAGCTAAAGGCTCCGAAACGTAATGTTGTAGCGTAATGAAATTTTTAACAAGCCCTTCAAATAAATAATGTGTAGGTAAACGCGACTATTTTCAGCTCGCAATTTAATTTAAACGCTGAAATATGGACATTTTAAACTTCGAAAAGATGAGGTACCATAATACCAATAACGGCGGCCATAAAATTGCATATATTAGCCTCGCGTGAGCGGCGTGACGTAAGAGAAAGTTTTGCTTACGTCACGCGAGGCTAAATATGCAAATCAGGCCCATATGACATAAAACGCGGGCATCGCTCCGAAAAATTACGATCACTAATGGAACACCGAAACTCGACAATAAGAGACAGAGCTCAGAGGTATTAGAGGAACGGCCGAGCTTCGTCTACTATTATTTAGCCCGGGGAACAAATAATAGGCCTATATAAGGTAGAGATAACCCGTGAGATACTATTTTCAACTCATTATTTACTTTAAATTCCGATATACGGACATTTTTAATTTCGACGTGGTCATTTATTCAAACGCCTTAAAATCTTTAGGTGAAGCCCATTTTCTCGCAACCAAAAACGATGCCCGTTAATTTCTAATAGAAATTTCCACGGGCGATTTTCTAGGTCATCTCAACTAAAAACTCGCCAATGCAACACTTTGGCGATGCAAAATTTGTAACGAACGTTCTGATCCCAAATATTTTCAGTTCCAAATTTAATTTCAGTTCCGATATATGGACATTTTTAGTTGATTTTCAAAACCATCAAGCGGCAATGAGCGGCAATGATGAATTACGCTAGAGCTACACGGAAGAACGTTCGATAGGTGGCACAGTAAGCGGACATTAAATTCAAATGAGAAGTCGATTACCAAAAACACATTAAATTCAAATGCTAAACGAGGCAGCAGCTGAGTCACAGGTTATTAAATTGAAATACACGGGAAAGCTATTTTCACCTCTAAATATCGTTTCCATTCAGATATTTTGACATTTAAAATATTTGAAGCCCTTCAGCATATATAGTAAGTAAGCAAGAAGCCTTTATTTCCAGCCGTTAAAAATTACGCCTGGGGAAAACCGGGCAAAGCCGGGTGCAAATGCTAGTAAATTGATATTTTTAATTGCTAACCTGATTTTGATTGATAATTATTATTACTATATTCCAATGTTTTAAGAAATAATCACAAAAATTTCTAATTATTTTTTCTCATTATATAAAAATTTGCCAATTGACATTACTGTATTTATATAATTTTCTGCATTTTTTAAATATTGTTTTATAATTTAAGATCTGCAAAATCTCCAGGCACCTTCATTGCCCACCATACTTCAAACATTATATTAATATTTGCAAATTTGATTTATAATGATAACTGCTGATCTGATGGTAAACGATTAAAATTAAAATAAAAAATATGCATTTGTAGTTTTAATTCTGCAAGGTATCTATTATTACCATTACATTGTTATATAGGCCTACAGGAATTACGATTTACGATTAACATTTGCACACAACAAATTACTAATGATTCTGTATGTCTGGTAAGGGAGAAGCCTGCCAGAATCAGTTCGACCCGCGATCTGCCCTTAGAAGTCTAAGCAAGTTGGTCTTTAAGCATTAGGTAAATTCACTTGGTCCATTACATTACCGATTATATAACTTGGTAAAACTTTATCCACTTCACTAGTCAGCGAAGCCTCTTGCTTGTATACGTGTTGTTTACTGTTAGGGGTTTAAATGGACAACTCTGACTATTTAGATACGTCGTATGATAGTGTCGTGGAGATGCATTGTGTGCACAAGGAGCCGTATTCATGGGATAGGCGTAACTCCTATTCCCGGCTTAAATCTGGCCTTCGCGGGAGTAGCGGGTTAAGTCGGTATTCATGAGACAGGCGCAGCGCTCTACGCTGCGAATAAGGCTACTCCGAGTCTGAGGTAGGAGTAAGTCCGCTATTCCCAGATTAGCGACAAACAAAAATGGCGGCCGTTGTTATTCGTTGCATTCGACGTTTAAAACGTCAAAATGTATTTAAGAGATTCTGTAATTAACTCGTCTCGTTCGCGACGGCGAACCTTATATTGCTTTTCATTTCGCCATCACAAAATGTTAAAATTTGACGAGATGTCTTACGATGTGGTATTCGAAGTGCCGCTTCGTTGCGTTAGGCCTTGATCTGTCCCAACTTTACCGTAAACTTCAAAATCTTTTCACGTTTCCTTGTGTCATTTTCTTACTGTAGGCCTAGGCTACCTTTGCTGCTAACGTTCACTCTCATATTTACTCTAACAAATGCCTCTAAATTTTATATTAAATACGACTTGTTTTGGTTTACCGCCGTCTTTCAGTCTCTATTTGTTTACTTTGTACTCATGTCTTCACTACCGTGAAATTCCACGTTCCGACCTCCTCGCTATTATTACCATTCATTATTATTATTTCGATCTGTTATTTTACATTCTATTTCGATGCAAATGTTGTTCGCGTTCTAGTGGGGTAATAAAGGCTAGACTTACTTGCTTGCTTACTTTACTTTTCGTCGGTAATGGACCATTTGCGCATGCGCGATCAACGATAACCAATCGAAAATTGGGAAAACCCAGCGTTAGCGCAGTTTGCGCCCAGATTAACTATTCCGCTGGCTACGCCGGTTTGATGAATACCGATCCCGACTAAGTTTTATTCAAGGAATAGTTATTCTCGGCGTAGGCGCTACGCCCGTTGTAACTTACGCGTGTCTCATGAATACGGCTCCTTTTGATTTGAACAAGCTTACGATTTGTACGCTGTTGATTTGAACAAGCATACGATTTGTACGAACCTGGCCACTAACAGCACTTCGCTGGGCAATATGCATAACCTAGTAGAAACCCATTGAGCAGAGACAGTGACTCATTCTAGGAATGTTGTAAGTTCTGGTGCACTGAATGAACAGGTCTTTCACCCTATCGATGATTATATTGAAAATTCCTTTGTTATTAAAAACTCCGATATAGACCCTGGCATCAACTACTATAATTGTGTAAAGTTATGTAATAGTAATTATATATGCGCTTAGGAAATTGTTGTACAGCTTGAACATGATGGCCAATATGCCAGGATACACTTTTGTTCATAGGTGTAGAATAAGTGAATAAGAGGAGGAGCGGGCCTCTTTATTAGAGATGGAGTGGAATTTCAAGCGCTTGAAGCCGATTGGGCAACGACTAAAACTGGCGCTTACCAGTGTTTATTTGTAAAAATTAAGCATTTAGTAGGACAGGATCGAACGTTAGGTGTCATTTATAGACCCCAGGATGTGACCTCACTGTGTTTACTGTTTAACCACGAGTTGGACATACTACTATCTCATTTATCTGGCTTTAATAATGATATTTTTGACCGGGGGCTTCAATATAGACTTACTCAAAGCTAACTCTCATGTCTAACAACTCCTACTAACATCGCATCGCTTTATGCCAACAATCCTTAGACCAACTAAGATAACACAAGCCACTTTAATTGATAACATTTTCACTAATGCACTGACTGAAAATATAGAATCTGCCATAGTAATGGACGATCTGTCCGATCATCTGCCTATTTACTTGGTAGCACAAACCTCACAGCTATTTAAAAAATCTCTCCAGCAAGTGAAACGAAAAGGAAATACGTTTATCCTCCAGCATCTAGTTATTCAAAAACAAATTAAGCACCTAAGAATGTACTATATAGGCCTAAATGACCTTGTGTGACCTTTCGACCGTTTGTGCATGGTAGTATCTAATCTCTACTTAGTAGTTAAGTATTTTTGTTTTAAATTGTATATTAACTCAATAGTGTTGAGTAACTGTTTCAGTTTCACTTTCCTTGTTTTCCTGTTTTCGTTTCACTTCGTTTCTTTTTTGCTTGTTTTGCTTTTTCCTTTGACTAATGCAAGTATGTTTGCAATGATAATCTTTCTTTTAAGGCCACCATTAATCATCTAATTTAATCAGTAATTTGGTGTTCCGAGTTAGCGGGGTTTTTTTTATTTCTTTAGGGCCTCCTTTTGTAGCCAATTTGCAATATGTATACCTGATTATTCTGTTTCATTGTTGCAAATAAACATTTTGATTGATTGATTGATAGATTGATAATTGTTAGTGAGCAAACACTAAGTTCATTTAATAACCTATTGTGCGATATAGGTTGGTCTGACGCCTATACGGCTTACAACCAGGGAGACTCAAATCTAGCATACACAGTATTTATTGATAGATATAAAATATTATACGAACAGTCATTTCGTAAAAAAGTCTACAAGCCAAAGAAAAGATATGAAATGAAACAGCCCTGGATGACTTGGCACTACTGAAAATCTTGCAAAAAATCCAGATAATATAAAACGTACATAGCAAGCCCCTCAATGGATAACAGAAGTTTGTTATCTATCGAAATAACTCCAAAAAGGTCTGCAAGGAGGCGGAGCGACAATTTTATTCTCGTGAAATAATCGATTGTGAAAACGACCTGCGTAAAACATGCCAAATAATTAAAACACTTCTTCATGGTAAGGGGTCCACTACCATGTCAGACAGTTTCTTTATTGAAGGTTTTGAAATTAAAGATAAATATCTTATAGCGAATATGCTTACTGAATTTTTCACTGGGATTGGAGCTAAATTTGCGGCGAAAATACCTACTTACATTGAAATTAACGTCAGCATCGTCCAGGGATCGGGCATACGACCTAATTACTTCATCACCGCGATCTCTAGTCTTCAATCTGTCCATCCCTCTAACCGTCTTCTTAAGTATGACTGCTACCTCATCATACCTTCATCCAATACTGCTTCGATACCTGTAGAACTTGAGCTTGTGTAACGCTGGGCTGCAGAATGCAATCTCAAACTAGACCAAAATAAATCTTATGAGATGCTGATTCACCGAACTAGGAGAGGGCGTGACCAACTTCATACCCCTACTGTCACGCCAGGACTGGCAAGGATTACCAGTATGGTTATCCTGGGTGTCACAGTCTCAGATAGCTTAGGTTTTGGAGGTCATGTCCAGCGCATATGTTGTCGGGCGCGCCAATCCCTTTATGCAATACGCACTCTTGTTGGCTTGCATGGTCATCACCTACACGATGTGGTGAAGACCACAACACTAGCAAGGATGCTATAAGCCTCCCCAGCTTGATGAGACTTTATTGGCCAGCGTGACAGGGACCCGCTCCAGTCCATCATGCGCCGCCTTATCCGATTCCATTACCTCTCCGAGGATACTCCCTCCTTTGAACAGTTATGTACTAAGGCGGATTCCAGACTATTTTACTGCTGTCCTGGTTAATGGGGTCATGTACTGCATGACCTGCTCCCGGCAGTCAAAGCCACCTACTACCACCTACGCCCACGCGCCCATA
>JACEVL010002114.1:0-22629 GCA_020284085.1 Aporrectodea caliginosa
AAAATGGCTGCCATTGGGGCCAGGGAGCAAATCTGCGATGGCCCTATAGCCAAAAATTTTTCTCATGGTATGTTGCTACCGTGTACCAAATTTCATGATTCTGTCTTTAAGTGAGCAATTTTTTCACCAAGCCGCTCTACTATGGGAGCCTATTCCAGGTGGAGGGCTCAATGATCGAGAAGGCTCGGCGCTGCCTGAGAGATCAGGCAGCCAATCGGGCTTCTGGGGACCCCGATTGGAGAACTTACGACGCTCCCCTATAGTCGCTAGGAGCTTCTTGCCTTCCGCGATGTCTCCCCTCTGTACCATTAATGCCAGTATAGTACAAGTAATCGTAATAGTAATCGTAATCGTAAACTCGATATTCTACAGCGCCCACAAAAGCGAAGTCGCGGGAACCAGCTTATTCACAGGCGCTTAACCAAAACAGAATCGATAGACAGGGGGTCAAAATCCATAGAGTCAGGCAGGCAGACAGTCAGACGGCTAAGGTGGATGATGCTTAGAGTTGAAATAGCGAGGGAGGTGAAGGGAGCAGAAGGAATCGGGATAGGATTTGTGGCTGTGGCCTTGGACCTACTGATTTTGTCATAGCAATTTCTAGCCTTAAACCTAAATACAGTGAAAACCGGCGCACTAAATATGCTGACGATAGCTACTTGCTGGTCCCTGCTTCCTGCATTGACAGCACTCTTTCTGAACTTGACCATATCTCTAACTGGGCATCCATTAGCAATCTTAAATTAAACCATGCTAAGACCAGAGAAATGGTTGTCGAACCGTCGAACGACCGAGGTCCAAACCGATTGCCCTCCCTCCTCTCATCCCTGGCATCGAGCGGTTCCAGGAGATGGTTATTTTGGGTGTCACCATCTCTGATGGGATTGGCTTTGGGGCACACATCGACAAAATATGCTGCAAAGCCCGAAAATCCATGTTCGCGCTACGTGTTTTGGTCTCTTTGACGTTGTTAGAGCTATTACCCTCGCACGGCTACTTTAGGCATATATGCCTCCTCAGTTTGGTGGGATTTGCCACTGTAAGGGAACATAAACGCCTTAACGGTATTCTGAGAAAATTGACCCGTTCAGGCTTCCTCCCTGGCGATTTTCCTAGTTTTGACAAACACTGTTCTAGAGCTTATTCTACTCTTTTCCGTTCAATTCTCTTAAAACCGTTGTCCCGTCCATGCAGTTGATTCATAATAATAAAGTCACATTTTTCACAAATCTAGATGGTTTAGGTACTTTTATATCGAAATCATCGATGAAAAAAATTTGAGGTAAATTAAAGCCCAAAATGTACTCCATTTGGCATCATATGCTCAAAATTGCGTTGGCTTCTGGGGCTCCGCCCCAGACCCCGATAGGGGAGCTTACGACGCTCCCCATACCCCTAGTCGTTAGGGGCTTCTTGCCTTCGGCAATCGCAGCTTCGCGCCTTCGGCGCTCGCAAATCCCCCCACTCAGACATTCTAGTAGGTGCCCCCAACTTCTGGACCGTGGTTGCGCCTCTGGGTCACACATCTGAAAGTCGGGACATTTCGCTGTCCCGACTAGGTCAAGTCGGGACACGGGACATTTGCCTCGAAATCGGGACTGTCCCGACAAAGTCGGGACGGGTGGCAACCCTACTTGGACCAGTGTTCAACGCAGAGCGAATCAAATTCGTACGTCCAATGTCGCCATTAGTTTCGTTGTTTAGCCCTCTTCAGCCTACTTCATCATCCAATTCAATAGCATCTCTAATTATAGTTCTTAGGAGAGAATCTCATTACGTGGCTCATCCATGTTCTCTCCGGCTTCTGATTGTCCCTATCAGGGATCCTCTTTCCTCTACCATTTGTAGTAGGCTAGATTCTCTTCATTTGTCTTGCGTTCTATCCAGCTGACTTTCTCCATTCTGCGCCATATTATATCCACGTCTCAAATGCCTCTAATCTTCTTAAGTCCGCTTCCGTCATTGTCCATATCTCCGATCCGTACAGTATCACGCATAAGAACGAGTGTTCGTGATTCAGACACTACACAAAGTTGACACTATAATCGGCAAGGCCCTTGAAAGCCTTCATCTGCTGATGTTTGTTATTGTTGTGGGCGTCCGCGCCAGCATTAGTGCGACCGTACTCCGATATCTTGCGCGACACGACAACATGACCCGACCCAGAAACACCCGTGACCTTATTTTCAGCGTTTCTATTGGTCGCTGATGGTGGGACCACCGGCGCTCTAGTTAATATGGCGTGTTGACACGCTGGATATGTGTAAAGTTAATTGAGTGCTTTAGTTTTCGTCGAGTTCAAAAGTTTGTTCAGAGTTACTAAAAATGTATAACTTATGGATACTATGTTATGATTGAACATGGGTAAGTATCCGTTGTTCTCTGTGATTAGTTGATGCGTCGATGTTAGCATATTGGCGTAGTTTTCGTAGTTTTGAAGTTTTCGTTTTTGATTGGTGTAATTGGAAGGCGTGTGTGGGTCAAAGTTGGTTCAGAATGTTCTTCTTTTGCACTTTGTTACTCAACCTTTCGTAAATGTCTAAACTCGAAGTGAATTTGAACTCGCACGAACATTCATTGGCGTGAAAGCTGTTCAGATTTTTCTTCTTTCGTGAGGTTTAGAATGTTTTGGATAGTTATAATGGTTAGTTGGCATCTATTCTCTCAGCGTTTTATATAGCTCACTGAGATGCTGGTAAGTTATTACACTCCTCAGAATTGTTGCAAACTTTCTTAAAATTATGGGGAGACGCAGTTTGACTTCCCACCCATTGTAGCTATCTCCTCCCACTCTTAATTATAACTGGGTTTGCTGGATATAAGAAAAGTTGTGCAATTGCTCATACTCTAGTTCTCTGCAATTTTTTGGTGGAATTATTTGAGGCGCTGGGATTATGGTTAGTCCAACGCCTTATATTGGTGTTGCTAATCATGTTTGTTTCAAACAAATATCTCGATTTAAGGATTTTGCCTAGAAGGAAGATTGTATCAGCAGAACAAACAACACGTGTACTAGTGTAAGAGTCATAGTGCAAGAGGGCAATGAGTTTCACGTCCACTGTGGCCTATGCCTACTGCAGTGAGGACCATTATATTACTGTCAGCAAAGGGCACACAACTTCACCCTCTCTGATAAAGACTCGATGAACTTTATCCTGGGCAAGAATGTTATATAGAAACATGTACTAACAAGATCAACCATAAGTAGCCATACTGTCAATCGTTACTGTTCACCAAAAGCATTTTGCCTGAACAAGTTTGTTTTCTGGAAATAAACGAATATACGTACAATCGTACATACATATCCTAGATCCACAGGATTTTCAGTACATTTTTTCCAGATTTTAAGCATTTTACCATGTGCCTGTCTTTCCCAATTTCTTCTCCGGGTCTCTCCGATCTACAGTCATCACGGCTCTCCTTGGCAACCTTAACACCTGGTTAAAGCAAACACTTGTTTGGCATGAATGTGTGGTCTACAGAAGACAGCAATGTAGCGTGAAATCTAATAATTATAATCGGATTCTCTGAATGTGCACCATTGTGGTGCAAAATCGTGCTTTCTCAGTGGTGGGCCCAACCGTCTGGAATGGGCTGCCCTTGGAATTGCGTCTGCTTCCCAGAACGCTCTATGACTTATTCTATGTTAACCTGAAAACTGTTCTTTTTGGCCGTGCTGGAGTCGGGAGCACCTCTGAGTAGTTACCTTGAAGAGGTGCTATATAAATATCCTGAATGAATGAATGAATGAATGTGGTGGCCAAACTATGGGCTTGATATTGCTGAAGACATGCCTTCTTCTGACCTATAGACCAATTACTAGAATCATTGATAATAATTATGGCCTGCATAATGAATCTTAAAAAAACATTTGCCTTTCTTTATGTCTACCCTGAGTTGTAAATTTGATTCGTCAATATAATCTATGCACTGCTTACCAATTTTTTAGATGATTATTTACCTGATTTTTAGAGACCAATTCATTTGTTTAACCAAGCCATTGAGTTGTGTCACATTTGTGCACATGCCTAGGGGATGTTTAAGTTTCAAGGTTTATCATCTTGGCAGCTTCATTCTTAATAATTCCTAAAAAAATTGCTTTCATACAGTTTGCTCTGTAAGTTTCTGTGATCTGCATAGTTTGCATGAATATTTTGTGATACTGATTTCATTAGTCCAGATATTCTTAATGATATATTATAGCAGTTTCATTTCAAATTGATCGATGCTTGGGTGGATGTATCTGTGTGAGAGACTATGTGCGCGCATGCACAAGTCTTGTATTGTTGATAATGTTTTATTCATTTACTAGTTACTATAATTCCCGAAGTGCTTGTCATTGTTACCATGGATGGATTGATGGATGGAATAGATGGATGGTATATGTGTTGTAGGTTGTTGATTTTGTATTTACTAGGTGTGGTGTGGTATTCTTATAGGTGCTCAGTTTATTTTTGGCTGAGGCTCAGTTACTTTGCATTCAACAAATGTTGAATTGACTCAGTTACTTCAACAGATGGCAGGCTAAGCTTTTGTCGACAGACTAGGGCCTAGGCTTTTGTTGATTTGGCTCAGTGCCGATGTATTCGACAGATGACAGACTAGGCTTTAGGTTACTGGCTCAGTTACTTTGTATTCGACAGATGACAGACTAGGCTTTAGGTTACTGGCTCAGTTACTTTGTATTCGACAGATGGCAGGCTAGGCTTTAGGTTACTGGCTCAGTTACTTTGTATTCAACAGATGGCAGGCTAAGCTTTTGCTCATTGGCTCAGCCAGTACTTTATGTTCGACAGGTGGTAGTCTTAAGCTTTTGTTGACAGACTTGGCTTTTGCCGTTTGGGCACAGTTACCTATATTTTATTTGACAGATGGCAGGCTAAGCTTTTGTTGACAGACTCACTGTTGTTGATTGGCTCTGGTAATTTGTATTCGAAAGGTGGCAGGCCAAACTATTGTTCTTGGCTCAGTTACTTTGTATTCGACAGGTGGCAGGATAAGCTTTTGTTGAATTGACTCAGTTACTTTGTATTCAACAGATGACAGGCTAGGCATTGTTGAATTGACTCAGTTACTTTGTATTCAACAGATGACAAGCTAGGCATTGTTGAATTGACTCAGTTACTTTGTATTCAACAGGTGGCAGCAGGCTAAGCTGTTGTTGACAGATTAGGCTGTCCTTGGATTTGCTCAGTTACTGAGTATTCCACAGATGGCAGGCAGTTCTTTTATTGATTGGTTCAGTTCTTTATATTCACTTGGAGTTATGATGTGAATATATTTCTGAATTGTGTTCAGCAGATGGTGAATCCATTACTACATAGGGCTGTATTTGCTTGTGCAAAATTGAATCAGATTTTAAATTCACTTGCTTAAATTCACTTTACAGAAATGACTACGCATTTTGAAATCAAGTTTAAAATTTAGTTTCCAGTTCATCTGCACATATATGTTTTCAGCTAATTTGAAATTACAACACTATCTGTGAGCAACGCTTGAAAATCATCTTTTGACCCTATCCTCGTCCATTAATAAATCGCAACCGTAAAGTGTAAAAGTATAAGAATATTTATGCGTTCTGTAGAGGATTGGGTTGAGCAGATATACTCTGAAAGAGATAGGTTAATGTCGTCTTATAGCTGCAAAAGGCTGTTGACGTCTTTTTAAAGTTTTTGACGTATTTCAGTTCATTTTGATAATGTTTTTCATCAGTTTTCTCTTTTCTTGTCATTGACTCCGTTTCTGATAGGTTATTGAGACGGTGATATTTGTCAGGTGGTTGACTTCCTGTAGGTTTACAGTTTTCAGACTGTGAAACAAAAATGTACCAGATGAAATGTCTGAAGAAAGATTACGGTACCTTTGTGGCAAGTGGAGACATTTCAGTTAGTGGAGGGAGAGGAATTATATTCTCTGGGAATTATATTCTCTGGTCTCTAAGAATCGTGTGAATTCCATACACTGCACCCATCGTTAATGTAGAAATGTACAGGTGAACTGTGCAGCTCCCCATATCGAGGATGATTTTAACAAGAGGACTCTGGTTGTTTGGTCACTTTGTATTTTGCAATGCTTGACAGGGTTATGCATGGTGCTTTGCACCCTGATATCCGGCCTCCTGTGGAGCTGGAAGATCAGTTGTTGGACTCCCAGGCACTCTTGGACCCATACACTGGGCTGGGTTGACAACTGTCCTGTTTTCCCTGGCATTTTCCTAGAACCACTTTTGCTTCCATCTCCATGGTACCATCACCGTGAAGACAAAATCTATTCAGACTAACTGGAAAGTTTTTACCTTATTTTGTTATATTTTCTTGCTAACAAGGAAGGAAAGAATCAAACAACAAGCTCATGCACCACCACAAGAACTTAGAACGAATTTAGATATAAATAAGGTTTATGAAGATTTCCATATTCTCTGAGTAGCAGAAGAACATCGGTTGATGCCTTGTGCATTAGACACTGGCACAATAGAGTTACTATTAATGACAACTGACAACTGTTAGTGACAGTTGATGTGAGGTGATTGGAGTTTTTTCTATAGTTCTACAGTTTAAAACGATGATTGAGCTTATGCATCCTATTTTACAAATAAACAAGTATTTGTTAAAGTTATCTAAACAAACAACCAGGTTACAGATGGTGTTTCTCGTACTGTGAAAATAAAATCCTAATAATTATTGTTATGTGGAGCACTGCACTTGCTGAATCCTAGCTGGACTTCCAGATTTGACAACCATAATTATTGCAGGTGGATTTCCACTGGCTGAACTTCCGGTTGCACACAGGCTGGATATAAGCCAAAATCTGGGAAACTTCACAGTTTTATGGATATGGCAATGCTCCAGAGATGATGTTGGTGAGGGGTGGTTAATGGATAGTTTGGTGGAGCCATGAATTTGTATATATATGCATGCTAGGGTGGTCTTATTGGCCAGGAAATTATTTTCTGAAAACCAAGTGGGACATGCTCTATTTTCCTTTTTAACTGTAGAACTACAAGATTCCCACCAACTCCCATCAACTATCACTTAAAGCTGTCAGTTGTTCTTATGCTTCACTAAGAATATGGAAATCTCCACAAAGCTAATTTAGATTGGTTAATTTTAGTATAAAAATAAATATACTGAAAAGTTTTTTCCAAAAATTGACTTTTAGGAGTTGATACCATTTATTTTATGTAATCCATTGGGTGTTTAATGAAAAAAGAGAATACTCAGCAAATTCACAATTACTGTAACATTATTATTAAAACATTAATTGACCACACGAATTCTTTCTGGCAGCCTCTCCACCTTTTTCTCTTCTCTCAAAATCTGTTCTTCTCTCAGGGTTTAGCACACTGGGAGCGCTTCTGAATTGTTAATCCTACAAGGGGTGCTTTATAAATGTTTTGATACAATACAATACATTGCTCATTAGTAATTATTACTCTCTTAGTAATGTTTATGCAGTTCAAGTGAAGATGTGGATTACATATCACTCCGGATTTAGTACATGGCAATTCGTTCTTCTTTGAGAACAAGGAATTATTTCTGTTCTTCAGTGTTTGTGTGAAATTCGTTGTATTCATCCTTCAGAGCAGCACGTTGCTCCGCAATGTCATTTACAACTTTCACGCAGAAAACAGTTCTCTAAATACTTCCATCCAGAAAGATGACAGTGAGTTCCAATAGTTCTCTATAGTCAGCACATTACTGAAATTGCTGTGGCTGAGCTATGGCAGAGGTGATGATGAAGATTATCAACTATTTTCTTGCTGCCGTTGTCTTCCAGTAATTTTCAATCCTAAAGAATTATTAAACGGACAGTTGGTGTAAATTCTTTCTTGAGATTTTCAGCAGTCTTCTTTCACCATTTTATTCGTTCTCTTCAAATTGATGACTGATTGACTTTAAACTTGAACTGCAGGATCACATCCAAGCCACTGCACTGCAGGAACTAATATACTAAGGATTAATTTTTGTCGCTCATTTTTGCCACATCCAGATTTACTGCCAACTTGTCTTCTAAAATGTTACTCCAACATGCTTGGCTCATGTTGGGTTGAGCTCCTGAGGTTGAATGTTAATTTAGCATGGCATCAGAAGTTTATTCAACATTCAGTCGAATATGTCTAAATGTTATTTTCTGATGGAGATTGCACAACAATTTGTTCTTCCCGTGCCATCTTTTCCTGCTGTTTTTGCCCACTTTTCTCCCAAAAATTTTCTTTCCTCTTACATGCAGTGCCCTATCTCTTTGCCACAGTCTTCTCAACACTTCATTCGCATCTTACCTTGGCGCCCTGCTTCATGCTGTGCTAATAGATTCATTCATTCATTATGAGAATTTGTAAAGCGCCTCTTCAAGGGGACTACTCAGAGGCACTCCCAACCCCAGCATGGCCACATAAAACTGTCTTAAGATGAGAGAGGAATGTCTGAGATGGGCTTCTAGGAAGGGAGCGGAGTGTCAGAGGAGGCCATTCAGGTTGATCTTGAGGGGCCTACCACCGAGAAGGCACGGCTCTGGAGGTGGAGGTGTGCGCAAAAGGAGCAGAGAGGAGACCTTGCTCAGCTGAACCGAGGGAGCATGAGCACCGAGCACTATAAGGGTATACCCTTATAGTGCTTGGTATACCTAGCTATCCTTGTCAATGCTGGTCAGGTCCATGGTTTGTGGATGTGCAATGTCAAACAAATCCTCTAAGCCTGCATTCCATTCTTCCTCTTTATTCCTTAGCCCTTCTGATCACTTTGTTTTGTTCTCCCTATTTCTTCCTAATTTGGCTTCATGAACTCTTCACCATACAGCCACCTTGCTCTACCCAATCGTCCTTCTATCTCACTCTCTCTTGTCCCCAGTCACTACTCACTTCAAGTTCTCTGACCAATCCTTATCCCACACTACACCTCTGGATTCTGCTTATTCTCAGTGTCTCCAACAATACCACTGCTCACCCACCGTGTTCTGCCTTAGGTCCCTCTACTTGTCGCTCCACAGGCTTTCCATTTCAAATTAAAGTCTCACCTATTCAAGAATTCTTACCCTGATCCATCCAATCCTCCACCTTCCAAGCTTTCTCATCTTCAACGAAACCCCTTAGCAGCTGCTCTGCCTCCTCTCTCTGGTCTCTCTGGCAACAGGACTCGAACCTCCACTGAACATCAATCTCTGGACAATGTCTTTGATACGATGCAGCACTTGTGAATGAGCTGGTACCCGTTGCTTTGCTTTAGAATAGTACTTTAGAAATTTGGAGTTTACAATTACAATTACAATTACAAATGGCTTGTTCTTTGAAGAGGCCTTCCATATTCTTTACAACATAAGTAAGTAAGTAAGTAAGTTAGAATATTCTTTATTGAGAAGTACTAGCAAACACACAGCACTGTTCATGGCAAGATTAATACATTCAAACAAACATACAAATTTATTCAAGCAATGAATTGAATAGGAGAAGTTAATGTATGTCAGGGGAACCTAGGGGAGGAAGAGTTAGGGCTATAGTCATAGAGGGAAAATGAAAAAAAAATGAAAAATGAAAAATCATGCCTCATGATTCCTGTTGGAATAAGTGCCTTTATTCACACTTCAAGAACACAATTGGCTGTTAAATGACAAGCATCTTTACTATTTGCTTGGTTACTTTTGTAATGGTAAAAGATTGCCACAATGTCTTTATTGTTTAGTAACTTTGTATTACTGAGTGTATGTGATACCTGGCCAATTACTGGTAACCATAGTTCAGTTTGTTTTCTTGTAGTAGGTTTTGTAGACAGAGCACAGGTAGTTGCTATTGTAAGTCTCGTAACAATATAGTCAAGAAATACTCCTCAGAGGCAGAGCATTCTGTTGCAAGGATGCAAATGTATAGCAGATTAATTAAACGAACCATAACAGTTCAGTATGATGATGGAAATCAGTAGCAGTTAAGGCAAGTCTGTGAATTTGAAGAATTTAACAAGTGTTGTATATGCCATTTCATATCTATATCCAAATGACCAGTAATACACCATATTTCAAATACAAGTTTACAGGGACTTAGTGAGTTACGTCAATCATAAAATTCTCTTTGTATCTTCAATCCTCCAGTGTATCACATTGCCTAAACCCTGATGCAAGACTCTCTCTGTCTCTTGTCAGCTGTAAAAGATACTACAATTGTAAAGATCAAGTTCACTTGATAAATATCATACAGTCAGTAAACAACACCTAAAGGCTTAAGTATTTTCAAACATAATCACAATGACTATCTGCTTGTATCAATTAGTGTGGACTGTCCAGGGCATAAATTGCAGTGGTATCAATAAAATTCTTTAATTATTAGACACAGTAAACAGTCTACTTAAATTAAGCACTTAAGTTGAGTCACCTACTTAACCAGATTAGTCATGCTAAAACAAAACTGTCATGTTACTCGGATAACAAGCTATCATCTCGGAAGTAGAAAGGAAACTTTCAGAGCCAGAACTAGCAACCTCTAGATATTGTTTTGAGCTGAAAAAAGAATTTTCTCATTGATAGGAACAAAACTAGAATGTGCCCAATGAGGAAAGCAAAAGTTGCATAATAAGGACCACACTATTAAATGCATGCTTGAGAATGCCATGTACTTCAATTAGAGTGTGCCAGTGAGGCACACACCCAGCTGATAATGGGTCCTTGACCCATGTGAATTGATTATGGGCACCTAGTTGTCTGATTTATGCCAGGGCATTGCTGAGGAGGGGACTGTCTTAGCAGAAGAATCTGGAATCATTCTTCAGCAGCAAACCAGTGCAGTGAACTTATTTTGATATGTGATGGATGGATGGGTGAGTGGAAGGGTGGCTAGATGGATAGACGAGTGACTGATGGATGAATAGATGGATGAATAGATGGATGAATATGGTTTAGTGAATGGATGGATGGATGGATGGATGGATGGATGGATGAATAAGTGATTGATGGATAAATGGATGGATGAATGTGTGGGTGGATGGATGGAAGTTATTTTGATGCATGGACTTGCACATCCCAGTATCTACCCTTTTCTCTGGGAACAGCTGGTTTCAAGGACCATCATCATCATCTTTTGCAGTTCTTTGGAATAAGTATTCTTATAATCACAAATGAATATTTGTGACATTATTTGTATGGCACCTTAGTTATATTTAAAAAGTGAACTGTTCACTGTTGAGAAACAATGCAAGTTAAACTTGAGAATTGATTTATAATGAAGTGAAAGTTCCTGACCCAGGAAGTCTGCCTGCAGGTTTGTTACCCTTTTTGCAGCTATGAGTGACCTTCCACTGTGGGAGGTTAAAAGGTGGATCACTCGAACACGTTTTTGACTTGTGACCCAGAATGCAGGTGTGTAGTGACTGTCTCTTGGACATCTCTTCAGGTGCAGACCCTGATTTGTGACTCAGGTACTCGAGAGTTCTTGTAGACTTTTGGGGTATTAATGGGTACGTCTTTTGACTGGGAAAGGTGCACGTCGGGTCAAGTACAAACAGTTCAAGTTGAAAGAGACCTAATTTGAAGAGGACCATATCTTTTCTGGGTGACTAGTGCAGAAGCCACTCTTAGCCGAGTTGATCCAGGTCAAAGATATATGGTCAGTGTGCAGAAGCGTTAAATAAATCCTCTGGTTGTCCTGCTTGGAACACTCGGTCCTGCATTGACTGAAGTTAAGCATTGTTGATCCTGGTTAGTTCTTGCATAGGTCAGCACCCGTGCTTTTGACTCATTGTTTGAGCACTCAAATTATTGTACAGGTCTGAGCCTTTCTGAGAAGGTCAGTTTGTCGAACTTTGGGCAAGCAGCTGATGCACAACTACTAAGCAGAATGATTAGGGAATCGTCATCATAATTAGTGGCATGCCTCTCACCGGAGCATTGCCGTTTCCCAGACTCTGTGTCAGTCCTTCCTGTCTTGGGATCGTCTCCAAGCTATGTGTAACTTAAAGGTGAAGGTCAGCATTCAGTCAGAGTCCATGTGTGCTGTGGTCGTCCGACTGTTCTCTACCAGGTCCTTGAGGGACTGGAAATCAAGGCATGGCGTGCCCTGGCATGATCCTGCCTGCCATTGCACCATGCATAGTGGGGTGTGGCACTGTACAATCCTAAGAACTAATGGCTGTGGCCTTCTCCTTCTGGTTCTCTGCCTCCTAGGCAGGTTCAAATGTCCCACGTCACCATTCCACTCGCTGTTGGGCCTCTTCTTTGAGCTTTTCATATCCATCTGTCTTGGTCTTCCTCTTGTCCGCCTCCCCTCCATTTTTCCTTCAATGACCAATTGACCATTCATCGAAGCGAGCCTCCTCTCAGCGTGTGTCCAATCCATATCCTTTGTCTCTGTCTTATTGTGTGAATCAGGGCTCTTTCTTCTCCAATCATTCCCATCACTTCTTCATTTGTTTTACTCTCTGTCCAGCTGATTTTCTCCATTGTTCCCCATTTCCAGTTAATGCCTTAACAGTAGAGTTCAAAAATTAGCCATATAGGGAAATAAATTGACCCCTATAAGTCAAGATTACAGACAGAATTGCAAATGCCTGATAATATAGCTTAGATGGAGAAATTTATGAGCAAAAATACAAGGTGATTTGTGTAATCTTGTAGTACTACATTACTGTAAATTTACAGTAATTTTACAATTTTGCAATATTACATTACTTTAAATAACTGGATGTTATTGCTCTAGCAGTATAAATAGGCACTTGAATGACAGGTGGTGTGTGTGGGCCCATGGATATAATATATTGTAGTAGTGTACAACACCACATATATAGTGCACAACTTAACCTGTTGTGACCAAGAGTGCAGTCTATAGATTGACTTCTGTCAGTGGTGCAGAATAAGTGCAGTTCAGCTGTATAGTGTCATGTAACATAGCAGAGCTAAATATTGTGTAGCACATGTTCAAGTATGAGATTGAAAAAGACAGTGGCTGAATTGTGAGGGGATACATAGTTTTTATGTGGCATTCATTAACATGCTGGAGTTACTTTAGATTAGGGCTGTCAACGGGCCCCCGTTCGAAGGGCCCGGCCCGGGCCCTTAAATCAAGGCCCGAAAACCCGTCCGAATCAGCATATTATTTTAAGTAAATTTTAAAAGCTTAAATACAGACTTTCTGTCGCCTAAAACGCTGTGGATTTGAAGATGTGTTGGCCAGCTACAGTGGTGTAGAGGGCTGTCAACGGGCCCCCGCACACACGGGCCCCCGTTCGTAGGGTCAAACCCGGGACTGATCGAGGTATTAGTACCGAAAAGCGCCGTTAGACACACACCACAGGTCTTTCTATGTAATTAATTAAATCACATTTTGTAACTTCGTTACACTGTGACTCAACTATTTTTGGCTTTCCTCAAATGTTTTACCACTGACGGGCCTTCGGGCCCCCGTTGAAAATGAGCTCGGGTACCCGGGCCACGTTTTTCTAACATTTTGACAGCCCTACTTTAGATATACTTATTTGATCGACGAATTTCATTGAGATGATATTGGAATTATTATATATTTATGATGCACCTCTATAGAACCTCTAAGTTGTGAGTTTAAGATGATTGGCAGATCTATGTATGAATGAGTGGATGGATGGTTAGAAGGATAGATGTTCATTTGGATGGATGGACAGGTGAATAAGTAAATGGCTGATTGGACGAATAATGAGAAAGAAGTGCAATCTGTGTGTGGTGTGACTGAAATGCATTTCCTTGGGAAAGATTGTCAATCAATCAATCAATCAATCAGTCAATCAAATTCGTTTATTTGAAATCAAGCTGACAATATCGCAGCTTGTTCCAACAGTAATATAGAAAGTAAGGAAGGTGACTTAAGAGAGAATGACATTCAGTAGATATTTTTAAATAGGACTAGTTAAATAAAATTGTTATCGTATAAAATTGTGATCGTGATTGTCATGGAAAGATGGTTCAATGATGTTGCTATGCATAATTTAAACTGTTCTTTATAGTGCTGTAGCACTTTGTCATCAACAATGTTCTTGTGATCATTAATTGGTATTTACTACAAAAGAACCAGAAGTTCCATTATACAGTTGAGAAAGAGAGTATGTATATTTTGCATGTATGCACTCACACACACGTGCGTGCACGTGAACACACATACACATACATGTGATTTTGGTTAAATAGTTATATAATTGTTTGTTGTCTTGTGTGACCTTGGTAGATGGCCTTGGTGGATGGTGTTCATGGAGATACAGTTGCCTTATTGTAAACATCGTCTTTTTTTACCCGATACCCCCAGCAATTGCTGCCAATCTAGTTAGAAGAGAGTGTTATTCTGTCCTACTGAACCACGTATAAACTGCACCAAGCCCTGGCCTGTAATTACTGGTTAATTATATTTGGCTGTTGTTTTTGACCCGCTGTGTATGTTGATGTTTCTAAGTGGAACTGATGCGTGTTCGCTTCTTCGAATGTTTACTGAAGTCAACCCTTGATTCTCCTGTGTCAGCGTAGTCAGGTGGCCATTCTAGAGAAATCTTCTGTAACCTGTCTCCTCTGCATGCTGTCTTCTTCTGCTTCTATGATGTCTTATGTTTTGTTTGGACTGAATGGAATTTCATATACTGGGATAACACAGGACTAAACTATGACTTACAAAGCAAGTGACAGCTCTAGCTGTGCCAGTAGGATTTTATTCTGGACCTATTCACAGACAATGATTTAGGCAAAGTTCCATGGCTTTAATAGATTGCTTTGATGTTGGTGATTTAAGATTAAACTCAGATCCCAGTGGTACATTGTTGCAGGCTGTCATAGAGCAGCCAAAGAGCAAGCTGCTAACCATTAAAACATCGTGCATAAAACAGTGGTGAATGTAGTGAGAATGGATAGCAGTACCATTCTGAAGACAAGAATGGATACTGGAGAGGGAAACTTTCAGCTGGCAAGGTAGATAGAGCTCTGGCAATAGTGTCAGATTGTTGAATGACTTGCATGAATGGAAAGGACTATAAGGACTAAATTATGCAGATATGACTCTCCATGACTTGTTGGAAATTGATACCAAAGCATGATTAGGTGATTTTTAATTCTTTCCTCTGTTGATCACACCATCTTGTGGCTACCACACCTCTGGCTCCCTGTGGTTATACATTGAAGGTGCTCATTTGATATCCTCCGTGTCCAACTGTCCGTGTTGTACAGAAACTGAAGCCGTGGAAAGTGCCTCGAAATCAAATTATGTGTGCTGCAGTGCAGCATTTAATTTCTTTTGTCTCAGTGACTAGCAGTAAATTACAGTGTCAGACAGTAAGTAGCAAAATGACCTTGTCAGTTCCAGTTGTGAGGAAGCTTTTCTTTGCCTAGCAAAAGCTGTTTCCTTGACACCATCCCTGCATCTATTTTAGATCTTGAGTGCATCAAATGGTGTCATGGGTCCAGTGGTCCACCCATGATTTCAGTAATCAATTTTCCTTTTCATGATGGATCTTTCCCTTCTGCCTTTCCAGCCTACTTCATCTTCTGCTGAAGAAATCATTTCTTGATCTCTGGTGACCTTTCTAACTACTGACCCATCTCAACTTTTAATTTTGTATCTAAAGTTCCTGAGTGAGTAGTTTATATGAATCAAATCATTGAAAACTGAATTTTACTGATGGGCACTTGAGTGTAAACTGGATGACTAATTTTTTGAGTTTGCTAATGCTGTTTGTTATTTGGGCATTGTTTTTGACTGTATTATGTCTCTGACTATATAAAGGGTATATGTAGGCCGTCATATATTCATGACTTATGCAGAATGAAGTGTTTTTGTGACCTGACTAAAGATCATGATCAAACAGAATGGTCTTCAATTGCTTGCAAAGGAGAGGCATGGACAAGAGGAGTAGCTTTTGTCACAGACTGCATGGAGGCAAGTTCCAGAATGAGGGGCTGACCACGACGAAGCTTCCATGTTGCATTGTGGCAGTATGGAACAACCAGTATCACCTTGTGCTACATTGCTATGTCTTCAAGGCTATCTCTGGCAAAGGCATTGGTCTCTAGTCTCCTTTGGCACTGTACTCACTTTTACCAATATCACAAAGTCAACATGCAGGAATCCAAAGTGCAGTACTTTGGCTAGAGGTATAACATATGTCAAAAGATGAGAATAAATCTTTGCACTGATTTTTGCCTTCAGCGAGGATCTGTTTCTAATTAGGGCTTACAGTTTATAAAGCATTGAACTCTGGCCAACCGAAGTACATAGAATCAGTCGTCATTGAGCAGACTTTTATTATTCGACTAGGGCATCTGATTACCTTTTGCTGGTCCAAAACTTGGAACTACTCTGAGTCTTCGAGAGTTCGAGTCAAAACTTCTTTGGTTGTTGAACCCAAATGTTAGAACTGTCGTCTTGTATCTGTTTATTCTGCTCAGTCTCTTATGTCATTTTTTCTCAACTTGAAACTTCACCTTTTCAGTTGGCTTGTCCACTGTAGGCTGACTACCTCTCTGTTTAGTAGACCAACCCTCTTGGTATAGAACTGACTGCAGCGTGATTTTTGGTGCACCTTGTGCGTTAAACACCAGCACCAAGAATTTGCGAATTAATGAGGGAAATGGTTGCTGGTTAATATGCAGTTGATATGCCTGGCTGCTTATCGACTAGTCTGTTGAAATTGATATATCTAATTTGAGAGGTTATCTATTGAGAGAGGAATAGATGAAGATTCTCTTCCTGAGAAAGGCTTTGTTTGGGTCGACTCCATGATGGCTATTGGGGAGTTGTTCACGCCCGTTAGAAGCCAGTGTTTGTCAATCATTCTGCGTAGCCTAGGTTCTCAGTTGTGTAAATTAACCCTAGGGCTACCAAGCTTTTTTTGTAACACTGGCTACCAAGGGGGGGTGGTTACCACCCCCCTGGATTTCGTGTTTGGTTTCACATATCATAACTTGTAATATAGCAATGGATTCAGCATTCATTTCTGCACAGAATGGTATATTTAGTTGTACATTATGTGAATGCACCTCGAAATTACATCACTTTTAACAACGGAACCCATTAATTAGCAATATTGTATATTATTGCGTACATTTTGTACTTTTTGGATAAACAAATATAAGATTATGTGTGTTTTGAAACTAATCTATGTATAAAAGATACACACAATCATCCCTACACATTTTATATAGTATAAATGTACATCCATACATATATATCCATACATATACGTATATACAGTGGTTAAATTGCTCATCTAGAGGTGCCGGGTCTCAAGCCTTTACGAATTTAAAACTTAAGCCTAACTGGCGAATCAATAACCGATATATATATACGTGTATAATGCATGTATGTAGCTATCAGTACTTATCATTTTTAGTCCTATGGCGTTTTCGAGTGTAAAAAGATTCGGATAAAAATACGAAATGCGTGAAACAGGCACATCATTGATTATTTCAAGCATAAACATTAACTTAAAAGAAATAAACATTATTTAACATAACATATTGCAGAGGACTAAGCTTTGATCGGCATTACTAGGCTCGGGGTTTCAGAGATAAGAGAGAGACCGGATAGCGAGAGAGAAAGAGACAGGCAGAGACAGACAGACAGAGATGGAGATGATACAGAGACAGACAGACTGAGAGACAGTCAGACAGACAGACGGACATAGACAGACAGAGACATAGAGAGACGGAGAGAGATGAGACAGAGAAACAGAGACAGACAGAGAAACAGACAGAGACAGACAGAGACAGACAGAGACAGACAGAGACAAACAGGGACAGATAGACAGACAGAGACAGACAGCCAGAGACAGACTTTGTCTGTCTGATGGAAAGAGACAGAGATAGATAGAGTGACAGAGAGACAGAGAGCGACTCTGAATCAGTTCATCTGACTTCACCTCGATATAGGCTTGTAACATTATACACAAGGTGTATAATTTCTTTGGCTCTGATGCTCAACGGCCATACTATGTGCATGTAATCACATGATATAAATACGATATGGAATAGTTTTACACAACGTACAAACATAATGGCAGTTGTCTGAAGACACTTTGGAGATAATGGCATTACACATGTAGATAGTGTCCTGCTGTCCATTTACATGTACGTCTAGTGTACTGATGCTCGTATACGAAGAATGGCGAACATTTATGCGTGCCCATCGTCGCGAAATGCCTGGTTTCAGGAACTGATGATGATGACGACGATGAATCACTATTACAATTTAGCGCTCAACTGATACTTTTATTGTATTAATGTTACCAAAAACGTTGTGTGAGCATACTCCCACTTCGGCGTCACAAAGCCAAAACTTGTGTGAGCATCGGCGACTTTGGCGCCATATAAGCAATGCTAGTGAATATTGAAACTCATTGTGAGGCTGACGTATAGGTTAATCTGATATTGGGTAACGGGTCTCCTTTTTTAGGTGGCGGATCTCATAATTTGGGTGGCGGGTCTCACAATGTAGGTGGCGGCTCTCAAATCAAAGGTGCCGGGTCTGAAGTCCGAGGTGCCGGATCTCAGACCCGGCGGGACCCGGCTGAATTTAACCACTGCATATATATCGGTTTACGTTGTAATGCTGTATTCAGCCATTTTCACACAGATTACGCATATTATTATTTATTTTGATCACTTCCGGTATTCAAAAGACAAAGATCTAGGCATGCAAATGAAGCCCTACATTCCCTCTAAAGAATGGTATCTTTGTTTCTCTTCCAGGAAGACAAATGAATACGCTACAGACAAAAACTAAGGGGGAGTGCTTCCATTCAGCCATTTTTCACGCATATTATGCGTATTATTATTTATTTTGAGCACTTCCGGTTGATTCAGGTCAACTCAGTGACCATAGAAATGTAGCCCCACATTCCCTCTATAGAATGGTATAATTTGTGTCTTAATATTAAATGACGGATAAGATATAGTCGAAAATCTAGGGGTGGTATCCACCCCCCGGTACCTCGGGTATATTGGCTATAACTTTTGAATGGTGTGAGATATCATCTCACATTTTACCTCAAAACGTGTGTAAATGAACCCCCTACAGCTACCTAAAAGGTCAAATTTTTATTCCATACGGAAAAAGTTTGAGATGAAAAAAACCTAGGGGGGTGCCAACCACCTCCCCTTGGTAGCCTGAGGGTTAACATAGGAACTCGGGGCACTGTGCCAGACAAATATCAGATTCAGTTTGAGAGAAACTTTGTATTTTAAGGCACTTTGCAACTGTTCAGTACATGTACACATGCAAGCATACATACAAAGTCATGCATAGATAATATTATGTCTCTATGTACTTGTGTGCATGCATGTATGCATACATACCGGTACATAGATATGTACATACATACATGCCTACCTTGCTTAACTTTCAAGATATATGCTGACTACTAACATAGACACATTTCCATGCCATTTGGAGCCTTTTTCACTTGCAAGTAAACTAGCTAGTTCCATCCAGACACATTACAGATTTAATTCTTAATTAACACTTTAACAATGAGCTGCATAGGTTCCCAGTTGCTTTTAGTGCACTCTCATCATTAAAGTGTTAAACGGGTACACTTTCTAAATGTACAGAGCTAAATATTGTTTTGACCTGTGGAAGTGATGCTATGTAAATTTCGAAATATTATTACATATTACAACCCCAAGAGTATCAGGTATCATATTTGGGTTTAATAGGCTTCCTATTGTGTTGATAATGTATTTGCGTATTATGGGCTTGATAAATATTGTGAGCTTGAAGATTGAAGCATGAAGAAGTAGGTATACAGCGTACATTGAATGATTTTATTGTGATTCAAACACTCAAACACATAAACTATTGAAGCAGAAACCAACAATATTTTTGCGTTGTTTTAAATTCATTTTAGTTTCATTATTTTCAACCCTTTCTGTTTCAGTATATGAAGATTTGGACAAAGGAGGAGTCCTCATTGGAAGTGAAATTGTCGCAGGCTCTTTGGGATTCTAGTCAACTGTCCGATTCATTACATTAATTCAGGACATTAGATATGCAGTTACCAAGACGACGGAATCCAGTTCTAAAGAATTCATTTCCAACAACTTCTGTTCCTGTGTTTTGCTGTGTCAACTTCAAGGCTGGATTGTACTGCCGTTGTCTGTACAAAAAACTGGAAATGTATCGAACTGGAGACTGGATTACTTGAATTTGAACATTTGTGAACGTCTTTCAAGTGTGATTTAACTAGATACCTGTCGCGAACAGAAATTTATGTAAGAGCATTAGATCTGTTACAGCAGAAATTCTACAAGGTAATGATCTAAAGTGGTTTTTGCAGCCCTAGGTATGCTGTTTGTTATGCAATATCACGCAATTAATGCTTCCTAGAACCAGTGAAACACTGATTTTATGTTGCTTACTTATTGCAGCATAGCAGGAACATAAAGTGGATGCTACATCCCGTAAAGTATTGCTACTTGGTAGCACTCTGAGTGAAGTCATTTTTGGATTAATTCCAGACTGGAAAACACTTAGAAACTCATCTGCGATCGTTCTTAAATCTGTTGTGGAATAACCCTACACTGTTGTGGGATATCGCTACAGTGTTGTGCTGAACAGCAGTGGATGGAAAGTGAAATGGTATATCTTCCATTTTGACAAATTTCGTTTCTGAATCACCTGAAAAGACGATCATTATGTGACTACTGGTTTCTTGTAAATGGAATGAAGTATTGCAATGATCTGCTGTTTTGAATGTGCATAATGCATGGTGAACACATCATCTCAATGTTAGAGTGATGTACCATAGTGAATCTCGTAATGGTACTGTTTCAGTTAATGCTGATTGGTATTTCAATCATCTAAAATGGTAGAAGTGCTAGAGAAGTGTTTGGATTGGATTATATTATGTATATTCAATTTGCCAGTTTGAAACTTCATTGAGATCTCAACCTCAAAGGGATTAAGCAAGTTCGTGCATCTTTTTGTGTGAGAAAGTTCAATTGTAATGTAGTCTTTGAACAGTGCTGGATGGATTGTGGGCACGCCGTCTGAAACTCTAGTTATTTATTCCTGAATCAGTCTGCTACGCTGCTCAGAACGAAGTGTGGTTTTTGGCACAAAAACTGTTCACGGTGATAAGAAAACCAATTCCTGTAATACAGAACTCAAACTTGTAAGGATTCTGTGAAAGTGTTTGTGAACATGTACCGGTAGTACCATCCTGTTTCATCATCTGTAATGTGCAGGATTAAGGTTCTAAAAGATATATGGACTGTTTAATGACTTTGGCGTAAGAAAAAAGTCCTAAGCCATGAAGGATTTTGACAAAACTTGAGCTATTTCTGATATTTGCTTAGAATGAATGTTGTTCGACTAGTCTTTCATTGAACTATTCGATTGATGTAGTGAGCGTTTGTGATAGAATCGTAAAGGTTACATGTTCTAGTGGAAGTTGAACTTTGATAAAGGCACTGGATTCATTCCCAGGTAATAAAGTGCATATCAATGTATATAATTTTTACACATGGTGTCTACTGATAAAATATTTCAAATTATTTTGAAAAAAATATTGGAGGACTACTTCGAGTCTGTCTGTTTTTCAAAGTCATGTGGTCTCACTTGCAGTCTTTGCTGCACCAATTCATCCCTACACATTACAGACTGTTGCCTTCTTTTTATATCATCCATCCATTCATTTACTCAAGGTTTGTCTCTCGTGCCTCCTGTTCATACAGAGTGCACTATTACACACACATGCACGCACACACCCGCGTTCCTCGTGAAAAGAATTTATACATTACATACAAGGAATTTAGTACCTGGATATAGTTTTGTATAAATTTATGTAATATGCTATGCTGGTCCAAGTGATGACTGATCTTTGCATGTTGGTGAGTTCCAGCTTTCAGAGGTAAAACCCAAGTCCTTAACCTTTACGTTTGATTTTGAGTCTTTGTATTTATGGAGGAAATCCTGAGTACTTAATGTGGGACTTCAATCCAAGTCAAGTCCACATCCCAAGTCGAACCAATGTTGCCAGTAACTGTGGCAACATTAAGCTATAGCAACCACGAATGTTAACAATATTCAGAGACAGTAGACGTCATAATTACACACTCCAGCTGTGGTATATAATCAGACAGTCTGTGTGGCTTTTATGCTAGCCATGCAATGTGTTCCATATAAAGCCATGCAGTATCTCACTCCAGCTGTGGTATATAGTCAGACAGTGTGTTTAGCTTTTATGCTAGCCATGCCATGTGTTCAGTACAAAGCCATGTAATACATGCTCCAGCTGTGGTCTGTAGTCAGACTTATATGTGTAGCTTATATGCTAACCATATATTGTGTTACAATGTGTTCAGTACAGAGCCATGTAATAACACAATCCAGCAGTGGTATATAGTTAGACTTTAGTCTGTGTGGCTTTTATGCTAGCTGTCACCAACTCTTTTCTTTCTTAGTTGTGACCTACCTCAAGAACTTTCCTTATCTCTACATATAAATTGCTCAACGACTTCTAACTGTTTAAGAATTAAATTGACACAGTTCTTTGAATGTTTCTTTCTTTCTCCAAACACAGTTTAATAACAACAAACTCAACTCTTGCCTTAAAACAACTGTACTACACTGTATAGTTCAAATTCACTGTCATCAGCAGTTTTCTAAGTTTGGCGCGCTAACTGCACGTATAAAACAATCTATCGTCA